>CM038471.1:25368336-25463336 GCA_021464415.1 Lonicera japonica
TGACGTGGCAAAGATATCTAAAAATTTATTCATCATTCTCTAAAAGTGTACTTGTGTAGAGTTTTAAAAATGATGCATCACATATTTATTTTTCAGTAAAACTTACATTATTACGTTAGGAAAGGTATTTATTTTGTATATGCGCAGCTAGTGAAATTTTGGAGGGTTTTTAATTTATTTATTTTTTAATCACTGAAATAACCCACTTTATTAAAATTATGCGTCAATAACCCATGTTTGTTAAGTTTCCGTAAGTTGTGGTTGGTTTGACACTTTGAATCGAGCTGATTTTTAGCAAATTAAAGAAAAATCTCAATGATCGTAGGAATTTAAAAATTGGAAACAGTTTCACGAGTTAGTTATTGATGTATTTAGCAAGGGTGATTTTAAATGCACCCAGTTAATTAATCTCTTCACCCCACTTCTAAATTTTAAATTTAATTATTTTAACCTAAAATTAGGGCCGGCAATATTTGACACGACACGCTAACTCGACACGGAGTTAGCGGGTTTGGGTTAAGCATAAACGGGTTCGGGTCAATTTTGGGTAAGACCCGCCTAACCCGCAAACTAAACGAGTTGTGTTCGGGTTAACCTGCTAATTCGAAATTGACCTGCAATTAACACAATTATTTTTTTTTTTTTTGCAGCTATATATATACATATTTTTTGCCATCTTACTTGGACAATTATATTTTTATTTTGAGTATTAGTAGTAGACGATAGTTATTATGTTTTTGATGATAGATAAATTACTAATTTTTTATGTTTTTACTTTGGTTATAGAATGCTATCTATTTTGACTCTAGATTATTAATTATTCTCATATTATTTTGATTAAATATTGAATTTTGGTATCGGCCGGGTAATACTTATTATTAATTACTTATTAAAAATTTAAAACTATTTTAAAACAAGTTAATTTTTTTCACATGATACTTAATTGTTATTATAATCATAAAAGGTTAATCATGTCATGTCGAGTTGCAGATTTAACACAACCTATTTATTAAACGGGTTAGTCGGGTCGTGTCATGTAACCTGTAAAATAAACAGGTCGTGTTCGAGTTACTATAAATGACACAATTAGTTAAACGGGTCGTGTTCGGGTTGACACTAATACTGTAATACTTGTGTGTTGACACGACCCGAACACGACACACAAATCCGAATTGCTAGCCCTACCTAAAATGCCCTATTTGCAATTTGTAAACTCACCCACTAGTTTCATCCTTTTATTTTTCTTTCATTCTCTTTCTTTCAACATTCCTTCAAGAGAGTGTTCCGTATTTCTTTCTTTTAATTTTCTCGACTTTCCCTCCTCGACTACTTAGTAAATCTCAGTGGCCGGTCAATTGAGTAGATCATGGTTCTTTTTCTTAACAAGAAAAACTCATTTTAAATTGGATCCAGTGAGACTAAAAAAAATATTCCCAAAAAAAAAATTGAAACAGACCCGGAAATTAATGGGCACACTAAGATCGAGTTCAAACTTCATTTTTTTCCATTCATTTTTTTCCATTGAATTGAAACATTATATTGCTAGTTTGTGTAGGAATATTGGAGAGAAATCGAGAATTAATTAAACTCAGTAATTTTCACATGTATAAATATGCACGTTCTTAGTATAATTGATCGAATCAAGAGAAAGATGGAGAAATTTCAACTGTTGATTTATGTATACATCGAAATTCTACACATATCCGTATATACATACAAATATTCCTTTGATTTTGTTCATTTGGATGAATGTCTTTCGTTAATTTTTTTTTAAAAAACATAATGATGATTCGTCACTAAATGTTCCTCATCTATAAATATATGTTTTAATAAACTCACCCCTCCTGAGGGGTGAGTTGAATGTTTTTTATCAAAACTAGTGGGGTGAGAAGCAAGTTCTCTCAAATTGGGATGAAAAGAATAACTTTGTTGGTGCATTTAAAATCACCCATTTAGCAATGACAACATAAACAATTAAATAAATAATTGAAGAATCATTGAAGTGGAGAAAATATGTGTTTAAGGAAAAAGTCAACACCCTTTTGAAAATAAAATAACAACGTAATATTTCATTGATTAGAAAATATTTGATACACCAATAGTCTTGTAGTACAGTGAAAATATTGACGCGTTGGAAGGAAAGGGGTCAAGGGTTCAAATTCAACAATTTTAATTCGAGAAAAATAACTTGATATTATAGTTACAAGATATCTAGAGTATTGAAAAAAGCGAAAAGGATGAGAACTCTGTGATTAATAAAAGTGAAAAGTTAACTTTATTGAAAAAACAAAAAAGGAAAGAGTACACTTGTGATGCATTGAGAATTTGAATCTTACTGGTTGCAAAAATATTATATGGCTATCAGCGAGTGTGGTCTAACTGCAAAGGAGGATTAGTCGAGGTAGGCAAAAATTGGCCCGGACACCGCCTAGCATAAACAAAAATAAATAAATTGAGACATAATCTTTTACACTACGTCCCAAAAAAAAAATTAAAAAAATCTCACTCTTCTACTAATTTTTCTTTATGATAGAATTGTTATTGTTATGAATATTTAATTGTTGGAAGATTGTAACATAGTAAGAGGAATAAAGAAGATGCTAAAGAAGGTAGGAATTGCAAAAAAATGACACCTTACATCTCCTTATGGAAAGGAATTATTATCATTTTGCAACTTATATTATACTATTTTCTCAATAAGTATTAGTTATATATATATATATATGTTTTGGTTCGAAGGTTATTTCACGGGATGTCCGAGCTTGACTAATTTTTACTTGTGGTGCGTAGCTGTCGCTAACTAAACATTATTTTTATAATGTTGAAAAATCGACCGTGAGAACTTAAGTCGACCCCAAAATTATCTCAGTGGTAGCCTTATATATACACACCCTAATTCATAAATCTAGCATCTAGGAATAGACTAATCTAATTGGGTTATTTGAGTTAGGCTTAACTCAGCCCCAATTTTATTAGGGCTTTTGGGCCTAAATTCTAACATACCCATATGGATGAAAAGGATTAAATTCTAAGTGGGGTTTCAGTTTTGGACTACATTTCAGTTCTAAGTGGGTTTGGGCTTTGGACTACATTTCAGGAGGTTTTTTAGCTTCTGACCATTTATTTTGCAATTTTTTTAAATAACATTTGAATACTTTGTAATCTTTGCTCTTTTATTATTTTGACTACAAATTATTATATTTTATTACCGAACTGGACTACAAGTACATATTCACATATTTTAAGTAAAGTTTTTTTTTATGGGCTGAACTATTTGACGCTCAAGCTCAGTTCAAATTTTAATTCAGTACTGTTATCTTGTTCATACTTAGTCAATAGGACTAGCTACGGTTCGGTAATCAAACCAAGTTAGCTAGTTTACACATGAAGAGAATTATCATCGAACTACTGTAATCGGTTTATTGACATTCGGTTTTATTAAAATGGTCAGGTTAAAACCCACCATCACTTAAATTGCAAGTGGTGCCTCCACTTCAGACTTCTTAGGTACACCCCTCTATATTTTTGTGCGTTCACCATTTTAATTCTCTTGATTTTAATATACTAAGCCGATTAGGCCCAATCATTCGTTTAATTTTATTAGTGGTTTGCCCACTAGTTATAATTTTCCCAGCCCAATCTGTCATTTTAAAAAGCACACTAAACTTAACTTTAATTTGATGGACAGTGGGCCTCTATTTAAGAGTTAATATTTTTATAAAAGTAAAAATATATAAAAATATGGTCCGTTGGTCAATATTTACTGACACTGTAGAAGTTGCAAACCGCGCTTGCTACCGATTTTGGTCGGTAACCAACCAAATTATGATAGGTCATTTTACCAATTGAAATTGGGCATTTCGGTCGATTTTCGGTCAGTTTGTAACTTGCTATATGAAATTGCTAGCCCTATTTAATCCCACTCAAATTTAATTAAGACTATCTAAAATTTAAAAGTTGAACAGAAACTTCGGCCGTACTCAACCTAATTAATAGGCCTAGTAGGATAATGTACAAACTAGCTACCATGTATTTAGTTCAAACTAGCCTACAATAAAAGTAGACCCCAAGACGTTTGCCTAGCACCCCTAAAAGTTGACCCCAAAATTTTTTATTGGTAAAGTAGGTGTACGATTTTTGCCAATATGCAGGTGTTTTGCAACTTCAAGACTATTTTACTTTAGTGAAATGTCTAAATTATATAAATAAATCAAGTTAACATGTGTTTTAAGGGTATATATTATGTAGTTATAAAAAAAAAATTTAAATTATAATATGTATTAAATTAAGTACAGATTTTCATGCAAAGTATTATTTTTTTTTTTTTTATAATATGGTTAACATATACCCTTTAGAACACATGTTATCATTTTCTTATATAAATTAGCCAAAATTTTCAAACGTAATTGTCTCTTGAAGTGTTCTACTAACAAAAGCACAATTGACTAGCTAGTAATATTTATATCTTTTAAAACATAATACACAATCATTAAATGCATTTGTCTTTGACATTAACCGAATTGCTTTATTAGTAGCACTCTCTAATTTCGATTTTAAAACTACTCTTCTTTTATCACAATAAGGGAAAGCTAATGATATTTATATACTTGGTCTTATATGATCAATGATATTGGAACTGAGGCATGTTTGGAAAATTATAAAATTAGTATTTTGTCTTGGCTTTCTTTACATCAAATGGAGGCCGACAATACACGTATAGGTTCAACACTTACTCGGAATACATGATATATATACAAATTTGGGAGTCTTAAAATGAAAGAAGTAGAGATGAAGCATTATTTTTCTCTTTTAAAATGGAAGATTAGAATGTTGAGACAAAGTAGTCTCATCTTCAAAAACCAGTTTTCTTAAAGAGGAGAATGAGAAAATGTTGGGCAATGAAATTTTTTTTTGTGACGTCCCAAACTCGATCTGGTAGGAGGATAATCACCTCCGGGACCAGTTAATTATGAATGCTGTACACCAATAGCGGGGAATTTTGTGAATCAGCATAAATCTTTAAAAAAATAAAACCAGATCCTGCTTATATTATTACACATGTAATCAAGATATATACTCAGCAATCAAACATCTCATGCTACTAATCAAATGTGGTTGACATCAACTCATTCATATTACAAGGAAAATTTAGAGTTGAAATAATACACACACGCTTCTAATAGTACAATGTCCAAATAGCCTCCAATGAGGTCCAATCAAAGATAAATTTTAATTATACAATGGAAGTCTCATATCAATTATACAATACAAGTTTTATAATATCTAAATGAATCAAATTAAATTTATAACATTGGCCCTTTCATCACAAAGGGCTCTCAAGTGTAGTCAATGGTAATCAAAGCAATCTAAGATTCATTGGCCTTTCCTATCCGACATCCAATTAATGTACTTGCGGATGTACTTATATAGAAAAAATAATAGAAAATGAGCCAACTGGGCTCAGTGAAAACTATACGTTTGGTTTATAATTATATGAGAATAGAAGTAGTAAACCACACAAGCGTAACATTTATATCAAAGTGTACATTTTTGATATGCAATTAAAATTTAATTTATGCTAGGCGCATCAATTATGATTCCCACATATGCCTTACATTTCAATCCTACTCAATTATGTTGGCTAAATCATAAAACATGGCACTACACAATTGTATC
Organism: Lonicera japonica; assembly: GCA_021464415.1. Classification (NCBI taxonomy): domain Eukaryota; kingdom Viridiplantae; phylum Streptophyta; class Magnoliopsida; order Dipsacales; family Caprifoliaceae; genus Lonicera; species Lonicera japonica. Next base: position 25,374,013 of record CM038471.1, read on the forward strand.
ATCTAACGAGTGCAAATAGTCTAAGACCGTAGTCTTAATTGCAACTACCCAAGAAACCCTAGGTTTATTTTTCATTGATTTTTAGGGCTGACATTTTTGACCGAAAAATCGAAAATTGACCTAAAAAAATTGAACCGGACCAAACTGATTTTGCATGGTAACCGAAAGTTGGTTATTGAACTGACATTTTTTAAATATAATTAAAATTGAAAAGTTCACTTTATTGAAAAAACAAAAAAGAAAGGGTATATGTAACTCTTACACTTCGTCTAAAAAAAACTCTTACTCTTATGCGCTTTTTTTTGGGTGATATAATCGTTATTATTACGAATATTAAATTTGTTGGAAGATATATTAAGAGGAATAAAAGACGCTAACGAAGGAAAGTAATTAATAAAACATAGGATATTGTAAAGAAAAACTGTTTATTGATAGGAATTATTCTCATTTTGCAACATCTATTATACTATTTTCCCAACAAGTGTTAGTTTTATATATATACTCTATTCTAATTCATAAATCTAGCATTTAAGAAAAATGACTACTCTAATCGGATTATTTGAGTTGGGCTTAGGGTTATTCAAGCATATCTCAAAATATTTCAAGCATGTTTTTTTTTAGCAATTGTACCTGAAGGGATTTAAATACGGGATAAATAGATCGTCCCTCAAAAGAATCTAGTAACCATTAGGCCAACTCTATAGGGTATATTTCAAACATGTTCAAGTTTGAATTTCGAGCAAAATAAAATACAATTTCTATGTTAAAATTCAGCCCCTATTTTATTACGGGTTTTGGGCCTAAATTTTAGTAGGCCCATATAAATGAAGATGATTAATTTGTAAGTGGGTTTTAGCTTTTTGGACTACATTTCGGGAGGTTTATAACTTTTGACAGTTTATTTTTCATTTCTTTTTCTTTTAACATTAGAGTACTTTGTAATCTTTGGTCTTCTTATTATTTGACTACAAATTATTGTCTTTTATCACCGAACCAGCCTACAACTACATAGTCACATATTTTAAGTAGGGTGGGTCTATTATGGGTTGAACTATTTGAATTTATAGTCAGTCCTCCTTAAATTCAATTAAGACTTCACACGAAATTTAACAGTTGAACCGATACTTTAGCATACTCGACCTAATTAATAAGTCTAGTGGGATATTGGACAAATTACTTGTCACTATAGATTTAGTTCAAACTCGCTTACGACAAAACTAGAACCCAAGACGTTTGCTTAATACCCCTAAAATTTTTAGTTATTTACATTAATATATAACGGGGTCTCTTATCTTAAAGATCGTCTTTAAATTAATTAACTTATGTCTATTTCAAACGGGTAAACGGATGATTTTTTTCATAAAATTTGGTGGAGACCATCTCTATAATGCATAGATCATCTCCACCAAATTTTATCAAAAAATTCAACTGAGAAGTATGTTTTCTAAAAAATTGACATATATGAGCATTTTTAAATGTTGAAATTCTAGATGTTTTAGTTAACCTATTTCTCAATTGAGTTTTTTGATGAAACTTGGTGGAGATGATCTCCAACAAGTTTTTTTTTTGTATCCATTTACTGCTTAAAATGGGTAGTCTTTAAGTTAATTAACTTAAGAACAGTTCTTAAGAGAAGGGAATTGTATATATATATATATAACAAAAAGTTGTATTTGTAAAGTTGTTGTATGAAATAAGTAGAGATGAATATTGTTTTTCCCTTTTAAAATAGAAGATTGGAATGTTGAGACAAAGTAGTCTCATCTTCAAAAGCCATTTTTCTTAGAGTGGAGAGTGAGAAAATGTTGGCCGCAATGAAATTTTTTGTGATGCCCCAAACTTAGTTAAGAGGATAATCACTTCCGGGATCGGTTAATTATGAATGCTGTACACTAATAATTGGGAGTTTTGTGAATCAATATAAATCTTTAAAAAACCAAAAACAAATTCTGCTTATATTATTACACATGTAATTAATGTATATACTCAATCAAACAACATCTCATCCTACTAATCAGAGGCAGCCCGAGGCTACTTGGGTTTTTAGGCAAGATGTGTTCAAGTGGGCCTTTTTATTTTAAAAAAATTCAATGAATTAATACTATTTGTGCTAAGTTATTTTTTGGTTTAATAATTTATTTCAAAAACTATATAAGATATAAAATAAAATTTACATCTAGGATAACTAGCTATTAAGGAGTGTTTGATAAAAAAAAATAAGGCTAAATGACCAATAAGCACAATGTACTTTACCACGTTTTTCACTTATGCCAATAAACTCCATTTTCCATCAAAAGTACCAGTAAACTTTTTCAATTTTTTCACTTAGGTCCAAAACGTAACTTCCGTTAAATTTCTCTAACGGAAGTGTGATGTGGCAGCTAACGTGACATTTTATCTGACGTGGCGCTGACGTGGCAAATAACTTCATTTTTTTCGGCCACCTCCATTGATTCTGGCCATCTCCATTTTTTCTTTTTTTCTTCTTTAATCATAGCTCCACTTTTTCACCTCCATTAATTCCAGCCACCTCCATTGATGAAGACAGAGAATGATTCCGGCTAACTCCCTTTTTACCTCCATTAATTCCGGTCATCACCACCATTAATTTCGGCCATCATGGGTCATTGATTTTGACCATCACCTCCATTAATTCCGGCCATCATCATTGATGAAGAGATAGAATGATTCCGGCCAACTCCCTTTTCACCTCCAATAATTCAGCCATCACCACTATTGATTCCATCCACCTCTATTGATTCTGAAAAACATGTTGCCGAAGCCGGAAAACCATCGCCAAGGTCAACTCTTCCTTTCTCAACCATTGGCGGAGTTGGCTATTTGATGAAGAGAGAGAATGGATTGGGAAGAAGAAGAAGGATTAGAGAGAGAGAGAAAATTGACAACACAGATTGCCAACTCAGCGCCACGTCAGATAAAATGCCATGTCAGCTGCCACATCACACTTTCGTAAGAGAAATTTAACAGAAGTTACGTTTTGAACCTAAGTGAAAAAATTGAAAAAGTTCACTGGTACTTTTGATGGAAAATGGAGTTCGTTGGCATAAGTGAAAAACGTGGTAAAGTACATTGTGCTTATTGGTCATTTAGCCAAAAAATAATTAATAAAAGACGATGAAAATATTTGTGAGATTGGTACAAAAAATAATTTAATGAAAAATTAGAACATATCATCAAATCACTCATTTCATGTTTGAACTTTTTATCATGTGGATTCTTAGCATTTTTTTTGAAAGGGAGGTATAAGTTTCTCCATTTAACTACAAACAAAGAAAACCCCACCCCAAACCCCTATTGATGAGACTCAAACTTGAAATCTCTCTTAGGTTTGAGTCGATGCCTCCCCAATTAGGCTAACCTACTTGCTCCTTAGCATATACAAATAAAGTATTATGAAACAAATGTCACTTTGATTGTCTGTGAAAATTGACTGGCTTAATATAATTAGCACTCATACTTATTACTATTACTTGGCGTGTAAGTAGCCCGCCCAATTATCACGAGGCCCTTGACAATTGCCTAGGTCACATATATAGTTAGGCCGACTCTACTACTAATCAAATGCGGTATACATCAACTCACTTACAGTACAAGAAAATTTTAGAGTTGAAAAAATACACACATGCTTCTAATAGTACAATGTCCAACTAGCCTCCTACGAGGTCCCAATCAAAGATAAATTTTAATTATACAATGGAAGTCTAATCTCAATTATACAATGCAAGTCTTATAATATCGAATGAAACAAAATTTATAACATTGGCCCTTTCATCACAAAGGGCTCTCAAGTGTAGTCAATGGTAGTTAAGGCAATCTAAAATTCACTGACCTTTCCTTTCCCACACCCAAGTATACCTGCAGATGTACATATATAGGGAAAATAGTAATGAATATGTGACACCCCAAACCCCGTTATGAGGCTTAAACCTCCGAGATTCGGTTAGTCACGGATGCTGCCACTTACAATGGCGGAACATGTGTGAAATTTGTCACTAAAAATGCTTCTAAACGAATTTCTCATTTTATAAATGGCATGAGTAAAATGAAAATAAACATAAGGAACTATATCTTAGAATTTTACATAAATTTGGTATGGCTTCCTCTGTTTTAACAATAACCAAAACTGGTTTAGGCAATATTCATCAAATTAATTCTTGAATAAACTCAATCATAATAAAAAATACATCCATGTCACAACCATGATTTCAATAAATTAGTTAATTGGAGAGTACAATTTGTTTAATTCTCCAAATACAATTTGGATATAAAGTTCAAAGTAAAACCTTTAGAATTATACAATACATCTCAATTTTTATAAATGAGACTAATTTCTATATTTAAGCAAACTAAGCTATCCAACATGGATGACTACAGGGCATATGGGTCATTAGAGATATTTATAAATAACACACGCCATCCCCGTGATGTATCTGCAAAACTAGTTTGAAAAATAAGAGTGAGCTAAACACGGATTCAATGGGAACTATATAGTTTTGTTTATTAAAATACACATTGGAAAACACATGCCATGTGCAATATTGAAAGAAATCGTAACTATGTTTATGTAAATAAGCCATTTCATATATTGTTTTCATAGAAATAGTACTCAATCGAAAATACTATACAAACTACAATATATGCAATGCATGCCAAGTGCTACCCCAACTCGTAATTAGAATAAAATAATTATCACCAAGATACAAGTGAAATGACAATTATAAGGAATAACCATAGGAAACATATAATATAACAGGGACTACTTATAGCACTGTATGATATCTGACGCTCCACCCATTCACCAGAACATGTGTAACTACTAACTCGTATATATCCTGATTATGTTTCGTCCCCAGAAATATTTATATAACTAGTAGGTCAAGTATATCTTAGCTACATTCCACCAAGGAACATAATGAGGCTATCATAGCCATGTCCCCCAAGGACACATAATAATGATAATCTAATGTGTAGGTTTTTAGTCAATTGTGCACAGCGATCACGATTTATAGCCCTTAAGGTTCAAGTATTTCTTCCCCTAAGGCAGGGACCCCCTCTAATGGTCCACCTAGATGAAAAGCCCCTAAGGCTGTATATATAAAAATTTATGTCAATATCATATCTAAGCGTTATCATATCCTACCCAACTGGTATAACTATAGTGCCTAAAAGTATATAATCAGTATAGAACTCAAAATTGTATATATATACCCCTCTAAGGGGACAAAAATCTCATCAAATATCTGTATATAAGTTACTGTATCAAAAGCACGTATTAAACTCACAATTTGTACAATTTATAATCATATCCATACTAATAGTGAAATTTCATAACATATGAGATATTAGTAAGCTATCCATTAGCATATCAAAGTCACCATTGATACATATGTATACATTGTGTAAATCTTGTAAACAAACCCAAAATTAGTCATTTATTTAGTAAATTACAAAGTTAAGCCATATACATATTTATATTTGTGGGTCTTAATCCAATCTTCATTTTTTTTATCAACATGCAATGGGGGATTTTGGTGCAACCATCAAATTAACATTATAATATGTGAAAATCAACAAAAATATTCAAAATCAACAAACCTAGACCCCATACAAGTTTGCAATCAAGAATGGAACGTAAAATACCCCCAATTTTGTTGTATAAATCATCATGCAACACATAATAGTTTGAAAAATAGTTTGAGTACTAGTTTTCCCACCTCAAATGAAGCTTTAAAATAGGGATTCGGTGTTGGATTGAAGATTTGGTGGCTAGACAACTTTGTTCTTCAAGTTTCTAAAGCTCCAATGGTGGAATTTGAAATTGATGATGAAGAATGAGAAAAAGAGGATGACGGATTCTTGAATCAATATGTTAATCCCCCTTCAAACCTACTAAATATTAATTAAGGATCACCCTCTAGAAGCTTTGAAGAGATACCAAGTGGTTTCGGTCAGAATTGAGGAGTAAAAATGGGCAAAATGATACAAAAGAGCCTATTTATACCTATTAGCTACAGGGCTCAACAATAGGATGTCCTAGGGCAGTACTCCTAGCCTTATCTAAGCAACTTCAACAATAGGCTGTTCAAAAGAACAACTGATTATTGATTTCGGCTGCTGTATTGACCTTGAAGATGTGAGAACTTGGAGTTGGTCAAAACATGAAAATTGTAGATAATTAAAATACATTTATAATGGTGTAAACGGAGGTCCATTTGGATATTGGGTGAAGAAGTACGTTATGATAAAAATATTACAGCTGTGCCATAATTTTAAAGAACCTACAATAGGGCTTGTTTTGCGCTAATCCTTTTGAACTTAATCCAACGCTTTGGAAATGTCGTGGGATGTACTAGAGGGATATAAAGAGGTGTAAATGAAAAATTAATAGGCTAAGATACAACTATCAAGGTTTTGAATATAATAAAGAGATTTTGAACCCCGAAAGCTTCAATTCTTGTTGCCAACTCGCCAAATTTGGCTACGGTTAGCCAAAGTACATTTCAAGCCCGGAAGCAACATTTCAAGCCCGGAAGCAAATGTAATATGACTAATATGACTTGTGAGAAGTGTTCAAATCTTCAAAATGTATCTGGAATAAAAAAATCACCGCCCAACGCGACAAGTAGCCTTAAGCGCAATTAAGGAACATGATTAGCAAATGATTATTAAACGAGGTATTATAGAATAAGCTAAATGGTCTAAGTGGGAACTATAAGTTTGATTTATATATGAATACAAGTAGTAAACAATACACGCATACCATTTATATCAAAGTGTATATTTTTGATATGCAATTAATGTTTAACTTATGCTTGGCACATCAATTATCATTCCTATACATGCCTTATAATTCAATCTTACCCAATTATATTGGTTAAATCATAGAACATGGCACTACACAATTGTATCATCTAACAAGTGTAAATAATTCGATATCGTAGTCTTAATTACAACTACCTAAGAAACCTCAGGTATGCGTTTTGTGGACTTTCAACCATGCGGATGTAGAGCCTTCTTCTATTTGCTCAATAGTTTCAGACCTTTCACCCTGACCAACCTGGACTCGGCGTAGCGCAACAATGTATATATATAAGCAACCTGAGTAGAAAAACTATATGACAACAATAGTAATATAGCATTTTATATTGAAATCCATCAACAAACCAATATGATTAGGCAATGTACAATCATTCAAATTTTTATATGTAATAATCCTAATTTGTCTATCAAGTATAAAACCCAACACTTAGACCATTTTCAACACATATATAGCAATGTATTCATATTTATGAGGAATCTATCTGTCAAAGTGGGTTTTGTCCAAATTCATCAATTTGTCCATGTGCATGCAAGTATAAGTTTTTGAGGAAACATGCATTTAGGTTTGTATTTATCTTATTTAGGACATTAATTGTGGATTACACAATCCAAACCTTACCCATGTACCCACCTAGATTAACATTTCAATTTAAACTTGAATATTTTAGATTCATTACATTTAATAAATAATTTTTTATAAAAAGAGTTTGGGTAATAAGTTCCCATCTCAAATGAAGACTTGCAAATAAGATTGAAGGCGTGTTGGTCATGATTGATGCTAGGACAAAGTTAAGTGTTTTTTCTCGAGTGTGGAAGAGATTTGGGGGTTAGAAGGTTAATTTTAGGTCAAAATGCTAAAATATGAGAAAACCGACTTTGGGGCGCCTAGAAAATCGATCTGGAGGGCCTCTAGATTGATGTGCTAGAGTTCCAATGGATTTTCTAGCTTGATGGAATGCAGCACATCGATTTAGCACACAACTAGATCAATATGATACCACGTGCCACCTATACCGCTTACAATGAGTGACCATCGAAATGTGAGAATATCGATTATGATAAAACATAAAACTTGTAGATAATTGAATTATATTTCCAATGGTACAAATAATGACCCATTTGGACAATATATGAAGGAGTTATGATCAAAACACAATTATTGTGTCAAAATTCTAAAGAAATTTTCATAAAAACAAAGTGAGGAATAATTGAAGTTAGAAGTTTTAAATTAACTAATGAGCTTTGAACTTAATTATATTTACATTGTAGGCCTTATTTGCATTATGGATAAGTAGCCTCGCCTCTCCATTGTAGCCATATTTTTGCTACTTTCGATCTACAGCATTGATCATATAAACTTCCTATAAAAGAAGTTAGAAACTTTATAATATACTACAAGAGAAGTAAACAATTAAAATTAACTTAAAAAGTTATAATACGCACAATAAAGTCTGCAGCTCTATAAAATTCATCACATAGCCAATGCCAATGACTTTCAGGTCTATCATTCCATAAATCGCAATTTGGGAGATTGGCCCGTCCTTCTCCAGGTGTTTCGTACTTCAAGTAGTGTTGATTCAACCTGTACTTAAATTGGGAAAACATCCTTTGCATTTTCTTATCAACATACTTAAGAATTTTTGTATTTGATAAGTCTACATCAAATAGAATCTAATATATATCAAACATATACAAAATATTAATTTAGTATTGTAAATTGTTAAAATACAAATAAATAAATGATAGAAGTAAAATTGATCTCATTAGCAATGACTCCTGCATCGTCCACTTCTCGTATAGTGGGACTTTGCTCCATCCTAAGTAGCACACAGGTGCAGAAGCTCGAATAATGTTCCATATCTTGGAAGTAAAACAAGCAGGCAGAGAAGCTGGTGGCTATCGTGGCAAATGTGTTGCTGGTGGTGGAGGAGGTGGCGGTGTCGATGTATCAGTAATAGGAGAAGGAGGCACTCGATCTCCTAATTTCTCCAGTCTCTCCCCTTGTTGTTCATGAATTGCCATCTATAATATCACACAAAAGAAATTAAAACAAATTTATAGGCCTAAAATTGCAAATTAATCTCGTACAAAATAAAGCATATAGAAACATTATAAGACTTTTTTTGTGGGTTTTGTTCAACACGCTAATCGAGGAATACATTATATATACAGTAAATCTAGATTAAGAGAGTGTCCACTTTGAATGTTTGCTGATTGAAATTTAGATTAAGAGTTGAAAGTTAACATTATATATATATATATAAATTTAAAGAAAAAGGTAGAAAAGCAAAGCATTGCCAATTAGATATAATCCATGCACTTAAACTAGTTAAACATAAAGAAGTTTACGTATGAAAATTGTATAAAAGTATAAAACAAATATAGTCAATTGAAAGAAGGAGCTTTTAATATTGGAAGGTATACATAAATAAGTTAAAAAAAAAACATATGAGGTGGTGTGGGGATAGTGAGGCTTGCAAAGAGGAAGGGAGGCAGGTAGGCAAAAAGGTCTAATTGAGCATTTAATGGGAAAGGGCATATATATATATACACTTATATGCAACCCGTGCAATGCACGGACAATTTATAATTTTTTTATTTATAAACTAAATAAATAATAGAAGACCAATTATATTGACTCCACCATTTGTATAAAGGTAAAATTAAACATTGGACGATAATAAATATTTGTACTAATGCAATTAACTTTATTTGCCCAATTCACATTCCTTAAGATAATTGCTCAAAAAGTAATAAAATGACAAATAAAAAAAAATGAAACGTAGTATTTTCAACTCAGTTTAATAAACAAAAAGTCCTTTATTCTACTTTAAACTTTAATGGAGAGAGAGAGAGAGGAGACCATGCGTTTCTTTCTTTTCTTCATGCTTGAGATTGTTTATTTGCCACTTTTCTTGTTTCCATTAACCCTTTCCCATTATTTTTCATTAGCTTTCTTAAAAATCAAACACACCAAAGTGCTCAATGACCACATTTTGATTTTTTCACAGAAATAAAATATAAGAGAAAATCCACCCCCAAATTTCGAAGTGGTAGGCTTGGCAAAAATCAAGGATTTTCTTTCTTTCTTTCTTCTTTCTTTTTAAGACATCTCCACCCTCAAATTTGTGATTTAATTTCAAAATCAACTCTAACAACATTTCCACCCCAAATTAAACAAAACCTAATTAAAATGGGTCTATTTTATGCCTAATCTGTACATATAAACACACACACATATATACAGTGTATTGTTCAGGCATAATAGAGAGAGAAGGGAAGGTTTTGGATGTGTGTACCTGAGAAAAACCCACGAGAGAGGAGATAGGGGTAGCTGTTGGAGTTCTTAGATGACAGTGAGAAATTGGAGAAGCCAGGGTGAAAGAGACGATGGTTATAATGGGGTGCGTTGAGAGAGTCATAAGATAGAGAGAGAGAGATGAGGTTGAGAAAAGGATCTACTATCTCATTTTTTGGGGGAAAAAGTAACCTAAGAGTACTTTTACTCATTTCTCTCTTTTTCTCTCTCTCTCTCTCTCTCTCTTCCTTTTTTTAATGATAATGTTTATGCGAGGATTTTAGGGGGTCACTTTTGATTTAGAAGGTATCACATAAAATTAAATGTGATGCTAATGTAATTTCCCCACTTATTGTCAATAAAATTTGAGTGCCAAATTTCCCGCTAAACAATAAGTAACGAGTGTAAAATTATAAGTGAGGAATTTATTTGGATAAAGAAAAAAATGCTTTTATATGACAACCTCTAAAAAGGCCTCATAAAATCTAACAAAAATGTTTCGGGTTTCACTTAAAGTTTTGTCACCTAATCCCATTTTTCTTGTAGTGTAACTACAAAGTGGGTTTGATATAAATCTTTAGTTATACATGTTCAATCATGGAATTAGATGTTCAATCATGCAATATGACTGATAATCTATTAATATCCATCCACCCTCAATTGAAACTTTATCTAGCCCAACTCATATGATACGCACACAACCTAGGGTTTTTATAAAAGTCCCCAATTTGAATGAAAATCTCTAATGCAACATGTAATTGTTTGAAAACTGAGTTAAGTAGTAGTGTTCCCACCTTAGATAAGCCAAATCCATGTGTTGATGATGTGTAGACTACGAATCATAAAGCCTTAACTCAAGCTTAAGCATCCATGAGGAAGAAAGGAGGTAGAAGATGATGAATAGTGGAAGACACGGAGATTTGGAGATTAACTAAATTTTAATTATTTCTAAAACTTTAGGAAATTATGAGCATGATGCTTAAAATGATTCAAAATTTACTTGAAAAACGGGTAGGAGAAATGAGTTAAAAGAAAACAATGTGGGCAAGAGATTTTAATCAATGAGATCTTTAACATTTATGACTGCTAATAATAGTCATAAATATGAGTCATAGATTTGTTACAATTATGACTGTAAAAAACTGTCACAAAAGTTAACAGTCGTTAATTAAACTCATTATGACTGCCATTGGCAGTCACAAATAGTATTAATATTTGACTACCATTAGTAGTCACAAATATTCAAAATTATGACTCTTTGACCTTTGTGATTGTCATTGGTAGTCACAATGTTTGTGATTTCCATTGGAAGTCACAAATCCAACGAAGTGGAAAGTCACAAATACTTGTTTTTGGTGTAGTGAAATAACTATTAAAGAAATTTGGTTTAGAGAGCACAAAACATACTACTACTCCACGAGCATTAAGCTATGCAAAGATACTAATGGTAAGGATGTTGAGCAAACATATTACCGTAGCATGATAAGTATTCTTCTTTACCTAACAGTTAGTCATCCTGATATCGCCTTTAGTATCGGAATTTGAGCTAGGTTTCAAGCTTGTCCCAAAGAGTCACATATCATTGCAGTCAAACTTATTATCAAATACGTATGTGGTATTCTAGGATATGGTATATGGTATTCTTTTGATATTAATGCACATTTATCTGCATATTCCAATGCTGATTGGGCAGGGAATGTAGAATATTGAAAAAGCACATAAGATGGGCGTTTTTTTCTTGGGGATGTTTGTTGTTTCTTAGCATAGCAAGAAACAAAATTGCATCTCTTTATCCACAACTGAGGCTGAGTACAGTGCAGCTGGGAGTTATTGCATACAACTTCAATGGATGAACCAGATGTTGAGTGATTATGGGATCGGTTAAGATACTATGGTTGTCTATTTTGACAATACTAGTACTATTCAAATTTCTGAGAATCCTGTTAAGCATTCTAGGACAAAACACATCAAGATTAGATATCACTTCATTCGTGAGTTTGTCGAAGGTAAAGTTGTGTCCTTATCCTATGTTTTCACCGAAAGCCAGCTTGCAGATGTTCTTATGAAACCTTTGGATAGTGCCACTTTTTATAACCTTCGAAAATCTTTGGGTATTTGTCTTATAGAATAAATCATGTAGGATTAGCGGTGCTCAGTTTTGGCTCCTTACTTAAGTACCATTTGCTAAATTGAAGGAATTCGAATTTTGATACACTATATCAGTCTGCTTAATGAAGTCCACATAACTATATGCTTTATAATTTTTCTACTGCACTTTACATTATTAGATCGGTTATTTACATTTCTAATGAAATACTACATTTTATTCTTTTAATATTTTATAACAAGTGGTATGTTATATCAATTATGTAGGAGGTTGGTCTTAGATCCTTTTTGTAAAGTCTATGTTTTGGTTGGCTTTTTTCCATCGACAAAAACATGTTTTCATGTAAGTTGTTCAAGTCGTCCAAGTTTACATCTGAAGAATTACAAGCAATCCAAGCTGCTGAAGCATTGCATTGAAGGATTATATTAAGATAGATATGGTGAGCATTAACATTTGAAAATAATTTCCTAGGTGGTATTTTTAGAAAAACCTTTTGGGTCGAATTATTTTTTTTACTATTTTTATTAGTGTTTTTTCCCTCATCTGTAAGGTTTCAAAGAACCAAATTAATGAGAAAACTCTTGGATTATATTCTTACAGTTACTTCAAAAATTTGAGTCGAATTGGAGCGCAAATGAAATTAACACGGTGAGAAACAAAAAAAATTTAAATAAATAAAGGAACTTTGAAAAAGTCCTTTGACATCTTTTTAAAACCCAACATGGGTTGTCCTTCTCCTGAATTAAATATGCCATGTGTCAATTAATGATTGGCTATCCTTTAAAATTGTCAAGCATTTGTTAGGGTGGACTTGTACAAGTTAACGAAACTTGGACCAGTCTAGCGCATTTTTGGGGCTTGGAATTGTTTTCCAAATTTCGGACTAGTACATGATATGTACTTGGACCGGTCCATCCTTTATTTATGGAAGGTGTATTTATTACTACAAAAAACATTTTTAATTATTTTTAACGCTTTCCTAAAGGGAGTTGGTCTCTATATTTTTATATAAATAAATCCATAGGGTAAGGGAATTTTACACACATTTTTAGGGAGTTTTTCTTCACCTTAGAGAGAGATTAAAACCTCAAAACATAAAACCACCTTAGGGCTTTTTATTCATGCCAAAGCAAGCATTTTTTATCTAAAGAACAAATTAGATTCCAAAGTACGTGTGATTCGCAAATAGAGTTGAAAAACGGTGTGATACTGTGATGAGTGATTTGTTGTGAACTTGTTTATGTGATTCGGATAGGAGGTCTATACGCGTAGAAGGTGGAGACTTTTGCAGGCTGCTTGTGCAATTCAAGTTTTGTATGTTTGTATGATGTGCGATTAATCGAGTCCGTAAACTTTTGTACACACAGTGGATTGTTGAGAATTAGTCCTGTACTGCAGGGATACTTCGTTAATTCTGGTGTTTGCTTATCTGTTTAACTGCTGCATGCTACAAAATATTAAACAAGTTTTATAGAATTAAAATCCATAAACTTTTAAGATTTACTTATTGATTCGATTAAAATTGATTTTTGAAAATTAAACCACCAAATAATAAATCTATGGTTAATTAATTAATTTGCTTCTGCGCGCTCTAGCCTTTTCGCCTTTCGTTATTCGCTGCACAGTCTACATGAAAATCTTTCAAAATCACATGCATTAGACATTGCATTTTTTTCTTTAATTGAAAGATATACACTCATATGTATATCTTATTTGGTGAGAAGAAGTCTAAGTATTGTGGTTGTAATTTTTGAGCCAATGGTGTTGTAGCTGTGAGTAAATATAAAAAGACAAGCAACATGAGTAAAAAATATAGATGAGATGGAAAAAGGCTACTATAGTGGAAGGATAATCGTAACTCCCTAATGGTGTAAACTGGCCTCCACTAGGGGTGAAAGCCTCCATTAAATTTTACATGAATTGTTAAAATTCTTAAAAATGTAAATGGAAAAAATTTGCATATTCGAGTGAAACAGATTGCTTCTGAGGAAGGAAAGTCAAAAATCTAATGAGTGAATTTTTTTAAGATACGTGTGTCTTCAATGGATTTTCTGCTTGATCCATATTCGCATGCACATTGGGATTTAATTTTAAAACTCTAGAATGCTTAATATAATATATTAGTATGTTGTTGGCCTTTAGAATCTTAAAATATATGTATCCCATAATATTGATGCTTTATCATGTGAGTTACGTATCAAAAATTCAAAATAAAGTGCAGAAAACATCAAGCATAGCAGAGGACTAGTCAATACAGTGCTAATGTGTACCGGTCTGGCGCCTTTTATAGAACTCATGTCAGTTTTCGCGTCGGACCATTCCACACGTTGCTAATGTGTACTAGACCGGCATATTTACACTAGGCAATTTGGTAAAATCTCCTCAAATTCGAATTTAACTCTTTAAATTCCCTCTCCAAACTGTTTTCTCTTATTATATACTTCATCTTCTCCAGACCTAGGGTTTCCTCTCCTCCAATTCCAAATCTCTTTAAATGATTGGTTCCATAAACTTCAAATCGGGTAAGTTTTCTTCAACCTTTCTTAGTTATTTCTCACAACCTACATCTCATCATGTTGCCATTCGCCTTCTTAGTCATAGTTTGCATGCTTTCTTTGATTGGTTTTCTCATGGTCAAAACCAAAGTTCCATCCAAACAATCCAAGAAGAAATAACATTCTTTACCTAATCCACCACCATCATTCCCACCCATTAAGAAATCAATGTATGATTCTTCTAAAGGAAAAAAATGTCCAAGCCGAAACCTCTCACCCTCCGTTGGGTCATCCCATTATGGTAGAGTCACACTACAAACCCAGTACATGCTTTCACCGTTTTGCTAGTGGCAAAGAGGCAAAAGAGTTCACAACTCTAGTTTATAATTGGTTCATGGCTTGTCAATGGGAAAAAGGTTATTCAAATTTCAAAATTAATCACTTGTGTTTCCCTTTCATGGTTCGGGAATTATATTTCCTTGCTAATTTGGTTGAACACGTTAGTGGTAATAGATTGGTTGCTAAGATCTGAGGTGTTGATACTTACATTGATACGGGTTCCATTCGTTAAATCTATCCCTTTCCCCTAGTTGAGAATCCACAGTACCCATATTCCATCGCTTAAACCCCCAATATCAATTCCGTATTAATTATCTGAACTTATGGGTAGTCCGTACACTTGGGATAATCTCCTTTGGTTTGCCACGGGTTTCCTTCGTCTTGACTATTGCATCTTTTACGCTATATATCAATACTGTATTTCACTGAATTCCCATCAATTACTTTTTCTATGATATTTAACTTTTTGGAGACTTAAGAAAACGATTTTCTTGTAAAATATTAAAATGATAGGAATTTTTTCACCAAACTATTTTCTTTTTTAATATTTTTTTATGTGTAGTTTTAAGAATTTAAACATTGAAAAAATAAAAGTACAACATACAATACATATTTTTATTTTGTTTATTTATGACATATTAAGCACATATTAACACTAATTTTTTTTTAACTTTGATATAATTTTTATTAAGTTCTGCACGCACCGAACAAGCCATTGAATGTGGCACTAAGATAGTAATTACTATTATGAACAAATACATGCACATGTATTGATTTTTTACGTTGACTTGTATGATTGTATATACTGTTTAATTTGCTTTAGGTTTTTGATTATTGTGATCATCTGTGAAATTTTTGCTTTCCTTTTTATTTTGTTTTTTGCGATTGGAATATTTAGGATCAATTTCCCTCTCGTCTTCGGCCGCAAGTTCGAACTTGTTTGTGGATCTGACAGTATGTTTTGGCAGGCTTATGAAATTTATATATTTAAACTATAGAAAACGATTACTCGAAATAAAAAGAGGAAAATGTTATTGTGTCGCTACAAATAAAAATAAAAGTTTAATATTTTATATAAAAATACGAGGATACTTATTATAAACTTATACTTATGAGATTTGTATAATTAAGTAAAAATAGTAGATGCTTGATTGTTAGGAAAAATGAAATTTTTTAATTGATTTTAAATTTTTAAAAATTTAAGTGGGTGAATGCAAATTAGTGACGATTTTTTCAAAGAACAGAAATTGGGGTGAGAAGAAAGGATTTTACACTATTTTTTAAGTTAGGATTAATGTAATTTTGACTTTTGATGGGGTGAGAAGACGGATTATGTGGGTGGATTTAACAATACAAAAAAAATATTATTACTAAAATCAAATGAGGATGGAATTTGATTAGAATAAATATTATAGATTTGAGTAGAGTTTAAAACTAACTTAACTATATTTTTTTTATTGTTTTTAACTACATTAAGTTAAATTAAAGATTATTAAAAACATATATATTATAATTTTTTTTATTTCAGTAGAATAATAATTTTTTATTTGAGTAGAGTTTAAAACCAACTTACCTGTTTTATTTGAGTACATTAAATTAAATTAAGTATTGATGGTGTCAAAATTTAGAATAGATAATTAACGACCGATCAATCAATGAATAATGGTGAATTAGAGGTTTAATAAAGGATTGTAACTGTGAACAGTACCACAGTATATGTGAACATTGATTGTGAATAGTACCACCGTATATGTGAACAGTGATTGTGAATAGTATCGACAGAAACTGATTAAAAATGAAGATGAATAGGACACAAAGGATTTACGTAGAAAACCCTCCTTTGACCAATCAATAAGTGAATATCGATGAATAAAAAATAAATGCGGAGCAGTGATGAACACATGACATTTTTTATTAAGGTAGGTTCCCCCGATAGCGCTTATGCTAGTCCGGCAGTACGTCCTTCTTTTGTGTGTGCTTGCTTTGTATTAGCTCAAAGGCAATCGATTTTGATGATAATACAAGCTACCAATCTCTCTCTCTCTATAATTTCTTTAATTCTATTTATAAGTATAGAATGAGGATTACAAATATTTCAAGAAGATGAATAAAATATATAGGAGAGAAAGTGTATAAGGGTTGTTTGTATTTTTTTGGGGTATGAAAAGAGAGAGTATAAGACCCTTCTATTTCTTCTTGAATTGGCTTGTACTTGTATTGCCAATGGCTTTATATCTCTTGGATGAGATGGATGAATCTTGGATGAGAAGGGTGGTGTTGGATGAGAAGGGTGGTGTTTTTGGTGTGTTTTGAATGAATGAATGAGGGGGGATTTATAGGTAAATATAGAATGGTAAAAAGGTAAATTTGATAAAAATGAAGAGCAAAAATTTACTTTGGTATACCGTTGTTTATAAGAAGCAAAACTCTCACAAAGAGGTCGGCGATACGCTGAAGAGGCTGTCATAATTTGCTTAAGTCAAAAGGAGGAATGACATTTCTGTAGACTTAACCAAAAAGCACACGTTTTCCTTTTATACATCAACGACCTCGAAAAAATTCCTACCGCTTAAAAGTAAGGCCTCAGTTTCCTAGAAGTGATGAGGAGAGCGTATGCCAATTTTTCCAACTTAGGGTAATTGAGCTCGGCCGCGTGCAGAGATCGTCTCGTGTAGTAGATAGGGAGTTGCGCCCCATTTTTGTTCCTCATGAGGGCTGAGCTGACCGCAGTTTGGAAAAAAGCCAAGTAAAGGCAGAGGATTTCACCATTCTTTGGAGAACTCAATAAAGGAGGAGCTCCGAGGTATTGCTTAAGCTGCTGAAAAGCAAGCTCACATTATTCCGTCCACTTGAAGGCCTTTTTCAGAGTTTTGAAGAATGGGTGGCATTTGTCAGTAGCCTTAGAGATGAACCTGTTAAGGGCTGCCACTCGACCTGCTAAGCTCTGAACTTCCTTTGGTTTGGTGGGCGACTTCATGTCAATCAGAGTTTGTATCTTCTCGGAGTTAGCTTCGATTCCCCTTTGTGTTACCATGAAACTCCAAAATTTGCCAACTTTTACCCCAAAAGCACACTTAGCTGGGTTGAGGGACATACCATTTTGTTTAAGTATAGAAAAGGCTTCATTGAGGTCCTTGTGATACCGACAGTACTGGGTAGAGTCCCTTTTCCTCTCTGGAGTGCTCATCTTCCTAGGCTTAGGTACTTCTCCTGGTTCTAATTGGGCATAGACCTCGCTCAGTGGAGCTGTAAGGGGAGTGAACTTCTTGTGAGCTCTGCCCTCGCTAGATTCAAACTTTTCGGTACTCTTTTTGTTCTTCTTGTTTTCCTTCTCTTGGCCAGGAGAAAGGCTATGTTCCTCCTGGCGCTTGGAAGGGGACCAGAGAGCAGAAAACGCTGATAGGTCGTATCCTTGGAGTGTCTCTTCCATCCCAATCTATTTGTTGACCTCGTCCAAGAGCTCAGACATGGTCTTTGGAGCCATTCTAGCTAAGGTCATTAAGCAGTAGGGGAGCTTACTCCGTTCATAAATGCAGCTACGGCCACACCTTCATTGAAATCATTGATCATGAAGCTTTCCTGGTTGAACCGGCAAGCGTACTATTTCAGGTCTTCATTCGAACTTTGTTTGACTGTGAAGAGGTGGGTGGAGGGCTTAGATTGCCTTTTAGTCCCCAGGAAGTGAGCTACGAACCTCGTACCAAGCTCTTGCGAGCTCTGAATCGAGCCTGAAGATAGGTTGTTGCACTACATTCGAGCTGCCCCCTTGAGGGTTGTGACAAAAGCCCTGCATATGATACCATTTGGGACATTCTGGAGCCCCATCATATTTCTAAATTGCTGCCAATGGTCCACTGGATCGGTTGAGCCATTATATGACTCTAGAGTAGGTAGTTTGAATCTTTCCGGTACCGCACATGTCTAGATGTGCGTTGCAAACGGGGATTCAGAATTTCTTACCAGAGTTGCTGCCGAGCTCCCTCCAACGTGGCCCATGGTTTTCATCATTTCGGCCAGCTGGGCTTTCATTTCTGATATGAGCCTTTCATCTACTTCTTCAACAGAGGTCTTGTTCGAGATCCTGTCGAACACACACCCTCGAGGTCTGGCATTTGTCTCCAGAACTAGTGGAATGGGGGGGGGGGGCGACCTCCTCTGCTCACAGTACTTTGTCTTTGAGCATCCCCTTCGGAGTGTCTTTCTTGAATCACATTAACTTGTGGATTTCTTTCTTGAGATGGTGGAAGAGCTATTACAGAGAACTCATCATAAGAATCTCCCTGTTCAGAACTGGATTGGTCGGCATCAGACCCACTGGGCTTGCTTCAACTCCTCCTATACCTCTGGCGGTGTTCCCCTAGCCTTTTAATGGCTGGGATTCGCGCAATGGCTGGGGGAGCCGGTGCAGAAACAGGGGTCGAAGGCGATCCATTTTTTGAACTGTATGAAGGGGATTCTCTTTGAGCCATCAATCTGTCAATCTGGACCTAGAGAGCAGCTTGTTGAGCCACTAAGGCTATCAGGGGGCCTGTTTGGATGTCTTATGACTGGGACATGGTGAATGTATAGTTTTTTTTTGGCTTTTTGAGAAGCGTGTGAATTTAAGAAAATGTCTTTCCCACAGACGGCGCCAAACCGATGGTGTCAAAATCTAGAACAGATAATTAACGACCAATCAATCAATGAATAATGGTAAATTAGAGGTTTAATAATGGATTGTAACTATGAACAGTGATTGTGAACAGTATCACCGTATATGTGAGCAGTACCACCGTATATGTGAACAATGATTATGAACAGTATCGACAAAAACTGATTAAAAATGAAGATGAATAGGACACAAAGGATTTACGCAGAAAACCTTCCTTTGACCAATCAATAAGTGAATATCGATGAATAAAAAATAAATACGGAGCAATGATGAACAAATGACATTTTTTATTAAGGTAGGTTCTCCCGGTAGTGCTTATGCTAGTCCGGCTGTAACACCCCCGCCTTAATATACAGGACAACACCCGTAATTAAGACCTGGAGTATTACTAACCCATCTTAGAGTGACTAAAATGGGTATATATGTAAATATATAAAGAAATTCAAATAGTAATATCATGCGTGTTAACAATATTTTAATAATCGTACTAATGATGATAGTACCGTACATAAACATGCATACATGCATATAGCCGTTACACAAAACGGCTATGGGTGTTCTACTTGAGAAACACTAGACTGCCTATCACTAGCCGGTAGTGCATACATGCATACATGCATACATTAGACTGCCTATCACTCTTGAGTATTCTACTTGAGAAACACTCTCTCCTTTATTCTTGTATAAATTTAAAGTTAAGTCTATGGGTGTTCTTGCCACCCCAGAATTACCTTTATCAAATTTTCCAAGAATATTATCTACATAATGAGACTGACTCAATATGAGCCCTTCTGATGTTCTTATGATTTTAATTCCCAAAATAACATCAGCAAGTCCCATATCTTTCATGTCAAACCTTGAATTCAACATGTCCTTTGTAGATTTGATCATCTTATCATTACTTCCAACAATAAGCATGTCATCTACATATAGGCATACAATGACATATCCATTCGGAGTATCTTTGACATAAACACATTTATCACATTCATTAATTTTGAATCCATTTGCAATCATAGCGTTGTAAAATTTCTCATGCCATTGCTTTGGTGCTTGCTTTAAAACATATAAAGACTTCACCAATTTACAAACTTTCTTTTCTTGACCAGGAGAGGAAAAACCCTCAGGTTGTTCCATATAGATTTCTTCTTCTAAGTCTCCATTAAGAAAGCTGTTTTCACGTCCATTTGATGTACTTCAAGATTGCGCAAAGCTGCAATTGCAAGTACTAGTCTAATGGAGTTTATTCTCGTTACAGGAGAATATGTATCAAAGTAATCAAGACCTTCTTTTTTTCTATAACCTTTGATCACAAGCCTTGCTTTATATTTATCAATTGACCCATCTGCTTTCATTTTCTTTTTGAATATCCACTTGGAACCTAAAGGTTTGCTACCAGGTGGAAGATCCACAAGTTCCTAAGTATGATTTTGCAAAATAGAATCAATTTCACTTTTGATAGCTTCTTTCCATAAAAGTCCATCATTAGAATTCACAGCTTGTTCATAAGTTTGAGGTTCACCTTTTAGCATATATGTCAAAAAATCTGGACTAAAAGATTTTTCCGTTCTAGCCCTTTTGCTACGTCTAGGCTCTACCTCAACTTCCTTATGAACATCGTTAATATTCTCATGTGTTCGTTTAGAAGAACTCGTTTCTTCTTTCTTACATGGAAACACATTTTCAAAAAATGATGCATTTCTCGACTCCATGATTGTATTCTTGTGTATATCAGGTATATTAGATTCATACACAAGAAATCGATAAGCGTTACTATTTTGTACATATCCAATGAAAATGCAATCAACCGTTTTTGGTCTTATTTTCACCACTTTAGGTGGGGCTACTACCACTTTAGCAAGACATCCCCACACGCGTAAATAATTGTAAGATGGCTTTCTCCCTTTCCATAACTCATATGGAGTTTTCTCCTCTTTCTTTTTGGGCACCTTATTTAAAAGGTAGTTAGCCGAAAGAATGGCTTCTCCCCACATGTTGGGTGACAAACCCGAACTAATCAACATTGCATTCATCATTTCTTTCAATGTTCGATTCTTTCGTTCAGCTACTCCATTTGATTGAGGTGAATAAGGTGCAGTCATTTCATGAATAATTCCATGTTGAGTACAGACCTCAGCAAATAGAAATTCATATTCACCACCTCGGTCACTTCTAAGTACTTTGATTTTCTTATTAAGTTGATTTTCAACTTCATTTTTATAGAGAACAAATTTCTCTATAGCTTCATCCTTACTTTTGAGTAGATACACATAACAATATTTTGTGTTATCATCTACAAAAGTAATAAAATATTTATTACCACCTCTTGTTTGTGTCATTTTTAAATCACATATATCGCTATGGATTAAATCAAGGGGTCTAGGGTTTTCTTTCAACATTAAGAAATGATGATCTCGTTTGTTTTGCCTCAACACAAGTTTTACATTTGTGTTTTGAATCAATTTGAAAAGATGGTATATGATTTAAGTTAATTGATTTTTGTAAAGAATCATAATTAACATGTCCTAGTCTACCATGCCACAAATTTGAAAACTCAAGCATATAAGCAGAAGAAGCAGCTTTATTATCATTCTTAATAATATTACATTCATTTTGAATAAACCACCATTCATATACCCCTTCCCCACATACATTCCACCCCTAGAGAAAACAAACTTATCCGACTCAAACACTAGTCGAAAACCATGAATATTTAGCAATGAACCCGACACCAAGTTCTTGCGGACTTCGGGTACGTAGACCACATTGTTCAAAGTTAACTCATTTCCGGACATCATCTTTAGAACCACTTTTCCTTCTCCCTTGATTTTAGAGGTAGTCGAATTTTCCATGTACATTTTCTCCCCATTTTCAATAGGTCGAAACGTAGAGTACAAGCTTCTATCAAAACACACATGACGACTAGCACCCGTGTCAATCCACCATTCCTTTGGGTTTGAACCCACCAAGTTCACCTCAGTCACCACATCCGAAAGATTAATATCAGTGGTCATTGTACCTTAAGCACATACAAACAAATTATCAAATTCTAGAAATACAAAGTTTCAATTAACTAGAATCGTACACCGAATATATATATATATATATTATTTTCCCTCAAAACTGTTTCTCCACAAACAAATTTCTTGAATCTGTTTTTCCACAAAACAATTTTTTTTCTCTCGAAACTCAAAACAGAAACAGTTTATCCGAAACTGTTTTCCACAAACAAATTTCTTGAAACTGTTTTTCCACAAAACGGTTTTTCCGAAACTAATTTTATAAAACTGTTTTTCCACAAAATAGTTTTTACGAAACTGTTTTTCCACAAAACAGTTTTACTAAATTGTTTTTCACAAAACAGTTTTACTAAACTGTTTTTCCCAAAACAGTTAATTTGAAACTCCAAACAGTTAATATAAAACTGATATAAAAATGTTTTTCCAGAAATGGTATTTCAAAACTGTTTTTTCCAGAAATGATATTTCAAAACTGTTTTTCCAAAAACTGTATCAAAAATTGTTTTTCCAAAAATGAAAAACAAAACTGTTTTTCCAAAAATGTAAACCAAAAAACAGTTTTCCAGAAATAATATTTCAAAACTGTTTTTCAAAAAACTGTTTTTTCCAGAAATTGTATTTGAAAACTGTTTTTCCAGAAATTAAAAACTAAAACTGTTTTTTTCCAAAATTGTAAACAAAAAAATAGTTTTCCAGAAATAATATTTCAAAACTGTTTTTCCAGAAATTAAAAACCAAAACTGTTTTTTTTCCAAACTTGTAAACCAAAAAACAGTTTTCCAGAAATAGTATTTCAAAACAGTTTTTCAAAAACAGTTTTTTCAAGAAATGTATACCAAAAACAGTTTTTCCAGAAATTAAAAACCAAAAAACTTTTTTTTTTTTCCAAAAACTGTTTTTCTAGTTTTTTCCCATTCTCCGAATTAGTTGAACTTAAAAGAAAACATAAATTGTTAATTCCGAAATAATGAATAATTTTTTTAAGATTGTTATAAAAAATGTGGAAATTAACAATTTAAACGAAAAGTAAACTGAGTCTCGTGTTTCACACGATCTCCTTTAAACAATTACGCTGCCTCCCGTGGTTCTTTAAGGTTTGCTACAGCGTTTGTCTCCCAGGATGAAACGGTATAAAGAGTGTCTACCTTAGCACATGGGTGGCACTCACGGAACGAACTAATATGTGTATGAATTTTATCACCAAACGAAGCCAAACTGATAATAGAGAAGGAGAGAATTCGAGTAGAGATGAGAGTATTGTGTTGTTAAGAATGAGGTCCCAAAGCCTTCAATTTATACAAGGGGAGGAGCGTTTGTATTAATTCATGTATTAATCAAAAACCGTTTTTTAGTGTTAATTACAATAATTAAACATAATCGTTTTTAAGATTTAATACAAATTAATACAAACGTTTTTGAATTTTAAATCTCTCATTAAGAGAAATTTAAATAATAAAATGGGTGTCATAAAAGAGATTAAATGGAGAAGAAGAAATAGCTTTAGGTGCAAAACTTGACCCCGCGCAGCTGGTCATTTTCGGAGCGACATTCGTGTCCACAGGTGCAGGCGCACACAAGCCAAGCTTGTGTCAGGCCAAATTTGGTCCGTGATTTGCACCCCCCTACGCCTAGGTGCGCGAGAGAGAGCCTTATTTTTCTTAGAAGCTTATAAGCTAGTGAAAGGTTATCCTTTATAAACTCATAAATTTTTTTCCCACAATTCCAATGTGGGACTTAACATTTCCCATTCCATTTTCCATCTCAAGTAGCTCACTTTGGGTGACAATTTCTCATTCACTCCATATCCGTTTTGAGCATACAAATATACAATCTCAATGTACTATCGGAGGAGAACATGAATTTATTACTTTCTTTCACAACCGGTGTGAAATCCCGTTTAAAATTATCCTCAAAATGGCTCAAAAATGACTTTAAAGTCTATTTTTTCCAACAGAAGGCACTGTAAAATATATTGAAGAACCCTTCATTTTTTATCTACAAAACATCGAAAATTTCCCTTTCCACAAATATGTGCTAAATATCCCAAACTCAAAACTTCCCCGTCCCTGCACCACATGAACCATACTAATGTTAATTGAAACTATATGAACCAAGGTAATATTTATATATATATCTATATCCATATATATATATATATATATATCTATGATAGTAATCTTTATATATATATGTATACTATATATAAACGTACGAATAGCTTAAAATTTAATTTGGTTTGTGGATTTGAAAACTTAAGAAAATAAAGTAAAGTTATTACTTTCTTTTATTCGATAAGTACAAATTCCAGAAATACTTTCCTGATATGGGAAAGTATGAGGGAAAATCATTCTACTTATATCTCATGTGATTGATTTTCTCTTCTGATTTCCAAGCATTTATTACAAAAAATTTGGATAACAATATATTTACCTAAATATGTTATTGGCAAATTATTATGATGTTGTTTTTATTTTAAATTATAAGAATATTATTGAAATATTAATATATTTTTACTTTCCTTTCTTCTACCAATCAAACACCAGAAGTAAAATCAAAGGGTATTTCTTGAATACTTTACATACTTTACCAAACACTAGAAAGGAAATATGATAGGAATTTTAGTTTCCCACCCCCATGGGAAAGACAATGGAATTGATTTCCTTTCAGTGAGTCAAACAAGGCCTAAGTGTTTTCCCTTTTTTTGTAGAGACAAATATGCCCCTTGATTTTAAATAAAAAATTTTAAGATTTACATTAAAAAAAAATATAACTCCATATTTTTTTTTATTAGTATTACTATTCCAAATAAATTTAAACTCTACTTTATTTAGCCAAACTAAGTAACCAAGTTAGAGTTTGTCTTGAATTAGATGTTTCTAGTAAGAGGAAATCTTCAAATAAGGACCTTATTTTAATTACGTTATTTACGGATTGGATCATTTGGCATGCTTCCCGATGAAATTTGGTGGGAATGTTTTTAATCATGTGTTGAACAGCTCCACCAAATTTTATCAAAAAATTCAATCGGCAAGTGCGTTAGCTACAATATTGAAAAATATTGATCTATAAATAGATATATAAATTAAATCCAATATTTTTTCAATCATGTGGTTAACCCACTTCCGGTTGAATTTTTTTTATGAAATTTCATGTGTAGAATATTCCCACCAAATTTCATTAAAAATTCCATTAAGAAACGTGCCAAATGACCTAATCCATAAATAAGGTCCTCAAATTAAGGTCATTATTTGAAATACATCATTCTTATAATATTGCTATAATTTTACAAAACAAGAGTTTGAGATTTATATTAAATAAAATAATATAACTCCATATATTTTATATTAGTATTCCAAATACATTTAACTCTGCTTTATTTGGCTAAACTATTGAATTAGATGTTTCTGTATAAGAATTCTATGGTTTTTTACTCAAGATTAGATTTTAAGATTTACATTAAATAACACAATATAACTCCATGTATTTTGATATCAGTATTAGTATTCCAAATAAATTTAAACTCTACTTTATTTGATTAAAATAATTAAACAAGTTAGAGTTTGTGTTGAAATAGATGTTTCGTATAAAACTTCTATATAACTTCAAAACAAACTTCCTAAGAAGGGAAATATTCAATAGATCGTATTAAAATTACAAAGCTTTTAGCGTGGATTAAAATTTCATTCCAAAATTCACCATAAATGTATGTATATTAGACTCTTGATTGCTTTTCATATTATAAATTTATATTAATTTATATATTCTAAAAATTATTTATGATTATTTTTATTGTTTAAAATAAAAAATGAATATTGCTTTTATTTGAATTCAAAAAAACGCTTCACTTTAACCCTTAAACTATTAGTGAGTGTTACTTTAGCCCTTCCATCCATATTTTATGTTATCTTAGACGGAATTGGGGATATTTTTGACATTTCAAAAAATAGTTTTTAGAAAAAAAATATTTTTCTTAGATTTTTTAAAAACCAATTATATAAAAAAAGAAAAAAAAGGAAGAGAGTTCTTCAAAAAGAAAACATGAGAGAGAGAGAGAGAGTGTTCTTCAAGAATTAAAGTGGGTTTAATTTAATTTTGGGGATAAATCATTTTATTGATTTGGGTTTAATCATAATTTAAGTTTAATCATAATATAGGTTTAATGATTTAAAATTTTGATTTCAATTTTGATTTTAGGTTAAATTTTGATTTCAGTTTAATGATATACAAATTTATATGTGTATATATATATATATATATACAGAGTTAGGTTATAAAGAGAGATTCCACCACTTTAGGTAAAAAAGAATGGATCCCTATTTGGATGGATGAATAGATGGATTTTTATTTTTTTTGAAATTTTGTAGAGATGATCTATATATTAACTAGATCACCTCCACCAAATCTCATAAAAAAAAATCAACCTAGAAGTTGGTGTATTGAAAAATTGACATATACGCGCATTTTTGACCGTTGAAATTTTGATGAGCATCTCACCTATTTTTAGGTTGAATTTTTTAATAAAATTTCATGGAATTGATCTATTTATAATATAGATCATCCCTACAAAATTCCAAAAATATTTCATCAATTTAACCCTACAAATAGGAATCATTTCTTTTTGTTAAAGTGAGGAAATTCCTCTTTATAGACTATCTCTATATATATATTTACACCATTTATATTAAATTCTTGATATATACAATTATATATATGTATATGAGGGGGGGGGGATTAGTGGCAATAGAGGTGGCAAAGATGGTGGGGGCGAGAGTGTGTTCTAGTGGAGATGGTGAACTAGGTGGCAGTGATGGTAGTGATTGGATGAAGCATATGGTCACCGGTGATAGTAATGATGGAGGTGGAGATGGTTGAGGTATAATATTGAGTTAGAATTGAAAAAACCAAACTTTTTGATCCATATTTTCAGTAAAAAAGCTTTCAACCAATGTTGAAAAAAAAAGGGACCGAATTTCTCTTGAACAAACTTAAAAAACATTTAATTAAATCAAATTTTGAATTAAAATTACAAATATACCCTTAATTCCATCCAACTTAACGTAAAATTTGGATGGAAGGCTAAAATGACATTCACAAATATTTTAAAGATTAAAGTGGAGCGTTTTTTAATTTAAGGGTCAAAATAATACTAAGCCAATAGTTCAAAGGCCATTAGGGTAGTTTACACAGAAAATACTTTTTTTTTTAAAAGGTTCAAAAGTTAAAGTAACACTGCTAAACATATTAACCTATAGATATTTAAGTTATTATATTAATTGCTTAAGTGCAAATATTATTATTTTACATTGTTAAGGATGCCCCTCCTCACAACTATTTTTGGCTTTGTCTATGTTTAAAAGCTAACTTGATAAATTCTAAAGTGGAAAAAAATATGGGAGTATTAACTCCTTAAGAAAAAATAATATTTATCATAATATTTTTATTTTAGAAAAAATTGGTTTTGGTATCACATATTCGAAAACTAAAAACTGTAAACAAAAAATACCGATTTTTTTTTGGTTTCAATGTTTCAAAAACCAAAATACCGAACTGAACAAAAATTAGAAAATGAAAAATACCGAACAAAAAATACCAACAATAAAGGTAAAGTATAGATTAACTTTATATTTTTTAAATTTTATGGGCAATATTTTTGGTTTTACCTTATCATATAATTGTTTTCCATTACAAGTCAATATCATTTAGAAAAAGAAATAATTTGCATCTGTAATTGAATTTTTTATTTATCTATATATAATTATTGTTAATTTAATTTATATATTTACTGGTCAGCACTATATATATATGAGCGCGTACACAGAGAAAGAGAGAGACATACATTGGCCTAGATCTGCTTTTGTTTTTCTTCCAATTTATTGATTCCCAAATAATTGCAAATTTCCGTTTCGTAAAATTTTCCAGTGGATTCTTTCTTGAGATAATCTTCTATATTAACCAATTTATAGCAATCAGCTACGTTGAGAGAAGCAATGCTATCTAAAGACGTAACGTTCTCCAGTGACATGCAATGTTTCGCTTTCACAAAACTAAACTATTTTCAGAGACAGTTAAAGTCAAGTGTTTGGAGCTTATGACATCCATTTATATGAAAAGACCATAAACTACTAAGATCCTGAAGCATTTTGGTAGTATCCGTAATGGATATTTTCCTACTTTCAACCGACCCAATGACCGTAGGTTATTGAAATTCTCGGGGAATGAATCATCAAATAAATTGCATTCACACAAACTTAATTCTTTCAAAGAGAATGGCAAAGAAGTCCATAAAGTCTCTGGTCCTTTCCTCAGTGTTGATACCATTGGGCAGACAATTAATGGCCACTATTGGACCTTCCCATTACTACTATGTAGTGGGTTTATGGTAATCCGATCAGCGTTAAGCACTTATAATGACTTCGTGTTTCTCATCTCACTTGGAAACTCGCCGATATTGCAACTTGAGATTACTAGAGTCTTTAGAGATCCTAGCTTGCCAATGTTTCTTGGAAGCTTCATCAGAGTTTTTCAATCTTCTAGATCAAGTAAATTAAGCATCTCTAAGTCTCCGATAGATTCACAAATCTCAACCAAACTTACATAACCTTTCAGGATCAATCTCTCAAGGTTGGGGAGTCTTAAGAAGTTGGGGGTTCTTGCAAGCCATTCAGAATAACTCAAATCGAGGATCTTCAATGATTCAAGAAACTGTAAGGAAAAAGTGGAGTATTATTAATTCTACATACACATGCATATGCTATCACCAAAAATCAAGGAAATAAGAAAAATAAATGAACATCATACCGGGGTTTCCTTCCAAACTTGTTTCAATATACTATAACGCAAGTCAAGAGCAACCAAGTTCTCCATTGGAAATTCAATCGGGATAGATTTTAAAGGAAATCCATGCTAAGACAACCATGCTAAACTTTTAGGAAAATTCTCATAACTTCCTATAAGTTTTACATAATCCAGTTTGAGTAGTCTTAGCTTTATCATACTTTTAAATGCATCGGTTGTCAAGTATACATCATTTGGACTTTTTGAGGTTGTGCTTACTAATTGTCCAGAAATAATGCTAAGACAACATCGCTTTAAAGAGGTAACATGCTTCGATAATATTGATTTATCACGAGAGTCCTCATAGTGGCCTTTTTTGCATTATTGCTGACTTCTTTCAACATACGCATGTTAAAGGTAAGGCCTTCAACTGTATTTGTACCTTATTAAAAGAGCAAGAAAAAAGGGATTAGTCATTATAATACATGCATAGTAATAAACATATACATAGTTGAGATTTTTTTACCGTTTCATTTTTCAACACCCGAAACGTGTCCTCGTGATGCTATATTCTACTACGCTCTCCAACCTCTTTTGATTCTTGATGAATAATTTCTCGTCCCATGTCTTGAATTAATCTATGCATTCTCAACAAATTACCACTTTCAATTGTTAAGAGACATCGATCAATTAGATTTTGAATTCCAATTTTTGCGTGAAGATCACATTTCTCTAGTATTGTGATAATGTAATCCTTATTAAATCCAACAAAGAAGCAAGCAATATGAAGGAATAATCTTTTATCATAGTCATCTTGTAAAGAGTCATAGCTGGTTTGAAGCTTCTTAAGAATTTGATTATGAAGTATTGTTTCCAGTTTTGCTAATTCGCTGACCTATTCATCTTCACTTTTCCCAAACAAAGAAGAACCTACAACTTTAAGAGCTAATAGAAGTCCTTCACAAATTTGTATTACCCTTTCTGTGTGCTTTTTGTAAATTTCAACAGGACAATCTTCTCCAAAGGCATGCAAATTAAAGAGCTTAACTGATTCATCTTAATCCAACTGCTTCACCTTATTAATCTGATGATGTTTTAACACCTCTCATGCCTAGTAGTTATAATGACTATACTTCCTAGAAAAAGCCAATCTAGCATTTCAAGTATGGCATTTATCTGATCCATTTGTTCCATATCATGAAGAACAAGAAGTACCTTCTTATGACACACAACAATTTTGATCTTGGCGAGTCCTTCATCAACATTATGTATTTTTCCTTGTTTCCTCTTGCATATATCTGATAGGAGCTGTCTTTGTAAACAACATAAACCATTAGGTCATTTTGACACTTCATTGATGTTTGCGATAAAGCTACTACCATCAAAACTATTAGAGTTTCGATTGTAAACAAATTTTGTGATGGTTGACTTTCCAATTCCGCGTATCCCATAAATAGCAAGTATGCTAACATCATTTGACCCGTCTTGTAGCCACATATTTATATATTTGGCTCAAGAATCTATCCCAATTTCGTATGGAGCAACATCCAAGGTTGTGCACCTCAATTTATCTCCAATCGTTATTATTATTTTTTGCATAAACTTGGATTCATGCCTATAAATTTGATTCAATTGGATAAGAAAAAGGTGGATAATTAGATACATCGAGACTTTATAAGAAAACATAAAATCTCGTAAAAATAATCAAACACACACAAAAACAATAACAACAATAATAATACAATGGTGTTATCTCAAATTAAGAGTCATTTTGTTTCCTATCATATTTTTGTCTATTGATTAGGTTAATACATAGTATTTTCTTTAAATTTATAAAAGTCAAGCATGAAAGATCAATTTTTAAAGGAACGCAATCCCGCGGAACCTCAACTATGGGAGACTTCCCCTATGGTTCACAAATTAGCCTTTGGGTTTCTGTTTATTATTAGAAAAAACATAGTAAGAACTAGGGGTCCATTTATTTTGCTTTTTGAATATGAATGATGAATTTGAGACTAAACACTGGTTCAGAGGCTAACAAAATGAATCAAAAAAATCTACGTCGGTGTTTAAATCTATAATATATCTTTTCAACCAATTTGTCAAAGATTTTGTATTTTAAACGATGGGAATGGCAGAAATAAAGGATACGTGGCGATATGAAAATCAAAAACTTAAGTAGCTAGATAAATGTTTATAGATGAGGTGTCGCCCTTGAAGGGGATTGTTCTCCTCTAATGAAATAAGATCGGAGCTCGGTGATCTCTATATGAATGTGTCGAATATAGAGTTATGGTTTGATTACAAGTGACTACTCACAGGTTAGTCTAACAAGCTATGTTTACACATAAAAATGAATCTCAATTGTGAATTAAGATATTTCACTAAACAGGAGGGCTCTAGTGCCTTTTCCTCACCAAGCCCATTAGTAGATCTGTGTGTTGATGAGATGTACCTACCCTTAGAAGAGATAATTCTTTTTCTCGTTTTTTCTCTCTTTCCAAAACCTTAGTTGATATATGGAGTAAATGCATTCTATATGTATTATAAATAAGGGAACGTGTTAAAGAACTCTCAGAGCAGGTCTCGAGCCATCCTTTATCATCACAAACTCTAGCTTGTTTCTCTTGGAATTCCAGTGCATTTAATGTAGTTTATATGCATTTAATGGAGATTGAAGGTGATTATGTGGCACTGTCAGAGCCAGGGACTTCCCGAACTCGCTAGAAGAGCTCTATGGTATTAACGCTGAAATATGATACGCAAGAAAAGTATCCAGGACGTATACGCACATTGTTAGGAGCTCTATCCCTATGTGGCGTTTAAGTCAAAGCTCTCGATTTCTTTTTGCCATGGTGGATTTGACCACTGACGTGGGCTACCAAGTGTCATATTGTAAATGGTGGAGTAATCATATAATTATTTTACTCTATCAATTGCCCTTATCCTTACCTTTCAGCTTGGAAGAGCTAATTGGAGAGTCATGTCCAGTGGCTTTATTGGTGTTGACAGGGGTAAGTTTGAACACTTGAATTCAAAAATCTCATTTATACATTTCAACCATTATTTAGAACTCTTTACTAAGCCGTTACTTTATCGGAGATCATGCCTATTCGTTCTGTATTCCTTGGAGAATGTGCAATCATGCCATAGTGACTCTTTTGAGTGGACATTTACACCTTTGAGTGGACAATTAGCTTCTCTCACACATCTTATATAAACCCCACAGCCTTAGCAGAAATTTTCCTTCACTTTTCTCAAAACCTAGGTACCCTAGAGCTCAAAAAAACCCAAATCTTTTCTCTTATCTGCTAATCTAGCCTACATGGGACCCTTATAAAACACTTTCAAAAGATTTTCAAGTGTCCCTCTTGAGGATCTTACACTTCGCACCTTTAACCCCTCTCTATTCTATAGCCTTCCTAATGAATATCTAATAAGTCAAGGGCAAAACCCTGAGGTCCCACCTCATTGTGAGGCTGGTTCCTCTGGCGCAACTCTAGCTATTGCTTCTGCCCTAAAAACTCACCCACCAATAGTTAACATCATTAATATTTATGACAGTGACATAAATGAGATCGCTATATGCTATCCTCCCACCTTCTAGACCTTTGAGGACGCTGTTAGCATACTCAGAGTATATCAGCTCTCTGATCGTCTTCTTTATTCCTTCCATTTATTCTCTAGCGGATATCCAGATGCTCAGGGAAAAGTAACAAATCCCTACAGGCGTTATGATTAGTGCTCCAGGTCCAGATGAGAGAGCTTGCTCCTACAGGCCGAACGAGATTTATTTCTATGAGTCCACCTTCGAGCACGGGTTTAGGATCCCCATGGATGATCACCTGAGGGAGTTCTTAGAGACTTTAGATCTAGCACCCTTGAACTTCCTCCTAATATGTGGAGTTGTCTGATCAGGTACATCCTCATTTTTAGGGCAGTCTTCGCAGGGAGTCACAAGATCTCTATTTACGAGTTCTTGAACCTATTTCAATGCAAGGACAGTGGCCAATATACTAGGGTAGCTTTCAGTTACTCTTCGAGGTTGGGAACTTCTTAGATCATTTAGGACCTCCTAAGTAACATACCGAACTAGAAGAAGAGATTCTTCTTCGTGTCTGGAACTAGCAGGAAGCACGAGCCAAGGTGCCCCAGCATTTTTACCTCAAGACTTGGTTTACAGAACTAAACTCTATATGTAAGTTTTTCAGCTCCTGTTTTCTTTATTTCTCAGTTCATTATGAAATTCTCAGAATAAACCTTTATTCTGTTTAAATTTTGTAGTGACGAAGAGAAGACCCAATCCGATTGCGGGATAATGGATTAAGGATGCCAAGAAGTTCTTTGTGAAGAACTATGCTGAAATCATTGCCCCAGAGATGCTCTAGCACTACGAGTTGGGTCCTATGCCTAAAGACGTGGATGTGGACTCAACCATTTTAACGTCGGAGGAGCTCGAGCAGATCAAGCCTTTTGTTGCACTTGTTGAGGATGCTTCTGCCACTGTAACAATTTGGGCCTTTAAAGATGGGTCCATAGCACTTCCAGCCACAGAAGAAATAGAAAGGGAATATAGAGGACTTTAGAGGAGAAAGTTTGAGTAGCTTGTTGGTGCTTCTTTGAAGGAGGTTCCTCTAAGCATCCCTCCCATCCGCTAAGTTCCATTTCTGCCACCCTTGAGCAATCTTTCTGAGACTTCTCTTTAATTCATATGGATTTCTTTCTCCTCATTTTTTTGACATTTTCTTGATGTCTGTTGCATATAGGCATCTAGTGATCAGTTAGGAAAGAGCAAGCAAAAAGAGAAAAAATCTCCAGAGATGTCCTCAGGCTGCGAAGAGGTCCAAAGCGAGTGAAAAGACCCCTACCCCAGTACCTTAAGTGCAAGAATATGCATCACTCGCCCAGGAGCAAGATGTGGAGAAGGATGACATTGTCAGCTCATATGTTGACCTGATGACGAGCCCTTTCGTGAATCTCTGTCCTTTAAGCCCACAGGAGATGGGGCTAAAGAGGGTTGAGGAGACTGAAGATGCAAGTGCCCCATCCCCTTCTCTAGGAGGAGCTTCGCCCATTAGGACTACAAGCAAGTGGTCTTTAATGATAAAGGCATCCAAGAGATAGACCCCACTACAGCTCATCAATAGTTAACTTTTGGGGGTAGGCCAACTCTAGTATTCTTGAGTCCTCCAGAGTGGATGGTTCAAGGTTTTTTATACTGGGGGTAACTTTGCCTTCTTTGGGCGAGGGTATGCTCCAGAACGCAAGGGATGCAGAAACTAGTAAGGTGGCCAACGAGTTGGTTTTCACATGAGCCAGGTAAACACTATGTTCTTCCTCCCTTTTTTTAATTTCCCTTGAGGTCTTTTGACCATACTTCTTTTGTCTTCAGACCATTTCCCTTTCTATTCAACCTTTCATGTAGCTCAGGAGAAAGCCCAAAATGACTTGAAGGAACTATGAGTTGATCGTTAGGAGACCTTGGCCGAACTTGGAGGAGATGCGCAGAGCCATAGACATTGAGCGTAAGAGGAGGGAAGAGGCCTACATGGAGCTCGAGCATGAGGGTAGGGAGGAGGCTGGGTAGAGTATCAAGGAGCTCTAGGCTCAGCTTGAGAGCAAGAAAGAAGAACTCTTTGCTGCCTTCCACTAAAATAAGGCCACCAAGAATCAAGTATCTGAGCTGCAGAATGAACCCAAAGACCTAAAGGACTCCATTCCTAAAATCCAGGTTTAAGCCGTGGAGAACTTCTGCGCACAAGTATGTCACTTTGTGAAGGTTTGCAATGCCTATGTTGTTGGCTTCTTCAAGGCTTGTGACATTGTCCTCGAACAGCTAAATGATCTTAAAGGGATCGATCTCTCCACAGAGATAAGCGTGACTCCAGAGCTCGAGGCCAAAATCATGGAGAAAAGGGGCGATGTCTTCGACATTCTTCGGTTGATCATGGAGGCGGAGCTTGACTTGTTGGAAAAATGGGAAATTAACAATCCCTCACCCTCTAGAGATGATGATGGAGCTAATGGCAACAACGCTACAGGAGCTCAGTAGTTGTAGGATTTCCTTGTTTTTCTTTCTTGTAATAAAAGTTTTATAATCCTAGTAACAACTTATTTTTTATGAAAATTTTGTTTTAAAAATTATCTCATGTATTCTTTCTATACTCTCTTCATTTTATTTTAAGTTGTACTTGTGGGATGGAAATTCCCATACATATATAGGTATCCCTATGCCCTCAAACTTAAAAGAAAATAAAAGAGCTAAAAATATAGCTGTGTAAAAAGAGTTCCCAGAGCTCTGACACTAATTGGATCAGCATAAAATCCATTAATTAGGAAGTTGGGCGTGCCCCCTATTATTAGCCAATTTTTGGGAGACCTTGATGAAGACTACGTTTGTGAACCCACAGGGCTCCTGCTTTAGCCTTGGCAAGGTAAGTACCCATATGGTATTCCTTAGCAATGTTGTGCCCTAGGATTTAACCAATGGCAACAGCAGAGTCATTGTAGACAACCATTTGCCTTTCCCCCAAATATCTTGCTATCCTTAGGCCTGTTATGATGGCCTCATACTCTGATTCATTGTTTGAGGCTTTGAAGATGAATATTAAAGCTTTCTCTAATGTGTTAGCCTCGCGAGTGATGAGCACTAAACCTGTCCAAACCCTTGTAAGTTGAAGACTCCATCTGCGTGTAGCATCCAGTTAGGGAATTTTGGTATTAAGTTCGTCAAGGTAACGAGGCTCGAGGTGCAACGGTCCGTGGGTGGTAGCATTTTTTGCGGCTCAAAGAACAGTTCTTTAGCGTAGGTGAATTCCGCTATGAAGTCAGCTACAGCCTGTCATTTTACTAAGATCCTGGGTTTGTAAGTGATGACAAATTAGCCAAGCTCTATAGCCTATATGGCTGCTCTGCATGACTATTTTGGTTTATCTAGTATTCTTCTAAAGGGTTGATTAGTGAGTACCTCGATGGCATGAGCTTGGAAGTAAAGCCTCAACTTCCTAGAGGTTATGAGGAGGGTGAAGGCCAAATTTTCTAGCATCGAAAAATTGAGCTCTGTCCTCATAAGAAATGAACTGGTTGCTGTGTGAGAAATAACTAAGTATAGAGATAAAATGTTCTTTCTCTTTGTTGAACTAAGGAGGGGATGTGCCTCTAAGTATTGCTCGAGTTGCTGAAAAGCGAACTCGTACTCCTCCATTCATTTGAAAGCTTTCGTCAATATTTTGAAAAAATGGTGGCATTCTTCTATTGTTCTGGTGATGAACTTGTTGAGAGCCACAACCTTACTAGTTAGGCTTTGCACCTCTTTTGGTTTAGTAAGGGACTTTATGTTGATTAGAGCTTGAATCTTTTCTGGATTTGCTTCGATACCCTTCTAGGTGACCATAAAGCCTAGGACTTCCCTCTAGTGACCCAAAACACACATTTGGCTGGGTTAAGGGACATACCATTATGTCAAAGGATAGCAAATGCATCATTAAGGTTTGCAATGTGGCTAGATGCCTTGAGGCTTTTAACCAACATGTCGTCGACATAGACCTCCATACTTTTTCCTATCTGATCTTTGAACATAGCACTCATGACCCTTAGGTAGGTGGCTCTCGCATTCCTCAGGCCAAATGGCATGGTCTTATAGCAGTATATTCCCTTATTAGTGACTAATGAGGTCTTTTCTTCATCTTTTATAGTCATTCTAACTTGGTTGTTACCAGAATAAGCATCCATGAAACTTAAAATTTCATGATTGGTGGTGGCATCCATGAGCTGATTGATCTTGGGGAGTGAAAAACAATTGTTAGGATAAACCTTGTTGAGGTCCTTAAAGTTCACGTGCATTTTCCACTTCCTATTGTGTTTTTTCATTAGTACTACATTGGATAATCACTTCAGGTACTGGACCTTTGGGATAAACCTAGCTTAGAGGAGCTTTTGTACATTTTCCTTAACAGCCAAATTTCTCTTCTTATGCTTCACAGGCTTGAGGGCAGGGTCAGCGTTGAGCCTATGCACCATTACTTCAAGGTTTAGCCATTTCATGTCATCATGGGACCATGCGAAGATATCCACATTAACTTTTAGGCATCTGGCGAGCTCTTCTTTGCACCTTGAGCTAAATTAATTACTGATTTGAGCTCCCTGTCGGGCTATAAGGGGGATAAGAGATACTCTTTTAGATCCTTAGCTAGTATTTTTTTTGAGCTTCTTTTCTTCATCACGAGGATCCAGGGTGTTGATTTCTACCTTTTCAGGGCTGGTATTTTCATGTGTGGTAGCAGGCCCGTGGGTAGCTGTAGTGTTGATCTCCAATGCGATAACTTTAGTGAACTTAAACTCTTTTAAAGCTTCGAAGTGGCAGCACCTAGCTTCCACTTAGTTTCCTCTGACCTCCTCAATGCCATGGGCAGTTGGGAACCTAATGGTTAAGCTACATGTAGAGACAATGGTTTTGATTTGATTATTGGTATTCTTTCTTAAAATGGCATTTAGCGGGGAGGCTTTATCAAGGATCAAGAATTATTCCATGGTGGTGACCTATTTTAGGGATGTCCTAAGGGTGACTGAGAGCTTGATAGTCCCTAGGGATCTGGTATTCTCTCTAGAAAAACCAACCAGTGTGACTGACGATAGGGTCAGGTGCTTGGTAGTGATGCCCATAGATTTCAAAGTACTGTAATACATAAGGTTGGAGGTGACTCATGTGTCAATGAGAATTCAGTGGACGTTGTGATTTTTTATTATTGCTGTAACTATTAACGGGTTGTCAAGAGGGTATCCCACCCCATTCATGTCTTCATCAGTAAAGGTGATTTATATGGCCTCATGCTTTACCATCTTGGCATGTTTAAATACTCTCCAGTTAGAAGATTGAACTTGCCTAATGTGGTTTTTCCTTGACTTATTGTTGTTTCTAGTGAAGGAGGAACTTCCCTCAATCATGAAAATTTTGTTGGCATGGTCATTTTCTTTGGCCTTCAAGGGATTGTCTTTCTCTTTGTCAATGTACTGTCGGAGTTGACCTCTTTGAATGAACTTTTCAATTTCTTCCATGAGCTTCCAACAGTCATCTATCTCGTGACTATGATCTTTATGGTATCTGCAATATTTTGAGCTATCCCTCTTTTTATCGGAGGTCTTTATTTTAGTTTCGGGAGGTCATTTCCAATTTGGGCGTAGACCTCTTCTAAGGGGATGGTTAGAGGAGTGAATGGCCTTTTACGTTTATCCCCTGAAGGAGTTTTTATGTCATTGTTTTTCTTATTCTTCTTGCCTCATATCTTTTGGAGGAAGACAGGAGAGCTGAGAGAGTAGAGACATTTATCCCTTGAAGGGCTTCTTTGAGAAGAGATGAGGGAGGTCACTCCCTACATGAACGGCGCAATGGCCACCCCATCGTTAAGGTTGTTAATCAAGAGGCTCTCTTGGTTGAATCTACAGCCATAGTTTTTCAAACTTTCACTAAAATTTGTTTAATTGTGAAGATATGAGAAGATGGTTTGGATTGTTTTCTAGTACTAAGGAAATGAACTATAAACTTTGTTCTGAGCTTTTAGAAGATCTATATGGAACCTAGTGATAGGCTATTGCACCACATTTGGACTGAGCCCTAAAGAGTGGTGACAAAAGCTATACACATGAGGTCATTTGGAACATCTTAGAAGCTCATAATACTGTTGTATTGCTGCCAATGATTTATCGGATCGGTGGTACCATCATAAGATTCCAAGGTGGGGAGCTTGAGCTTCTTCGAAATTGGATAAATCTAAATGTGCTGGGCAAAAAGAGAATATGAGCTTCTCAACAGGGCTGCGGCTGAGCTCCCTTCTTCGGCAGTGTTGCCAACTTGCTTAAAGAACTCAATCTAGTTCTTCATTTCCAACTGGCCTGAGTTTTTTTTAACCTTCACAATGGAATCTTTGTGTGAGGTCCTATCTAAGATAGATGCCTGCGGTCCGTTTATCCTATATTAGTGAAGGATGGGAGGTCGGCCTTCACCTCTCCTTACTCTATTTTGGATAATGGCCACAGAACGAGCAGCTCGAGCCATATTGATTTGTGGCACCCTGAGAGGGGGTGAGAGGACGGTCCTCCTCAATTTTCCTTCACCAGAGAGCTCATCGTCTTCATCAGTTCTGCCACTAGCGGTCCTCCTGGAATGGCTTTGGTTCGCTTGTCATCTCCCCTATATCCCTCTCAGTTTTTCCGTGGCGAAAATGCACTGACTCGGATTCGTTGGGGTAGAGGCAAACACTGACATTGACCTCCTTTTTGAGCTAGGAGGGGGTAGCTCGTTAAGCTACCAAACGATTAATTTAGACCTGTAGAGCAGCTTGTTGTGCTACCAAAGCGATTATAGGGTCTGATTGTGTTTGTTCAGTGTTAACTACACTAACTCATTTTAAAAGAGTGGACACTTGTCCTATTTTTGGAAAGTTAGAGATTTTACAAAAACATTGTGTTTCCGACAGATGGTGCTAAACTGTTGGTGTTAAAATTTAGAATTGATCTTTTTAACCAATTAGTCAAAGATTTTGTATTTTAAATGGTAAGAATTGCAGAACTAAAGGACATGTGGCGATATGCAAATCAAAAACTTAAGTAGCGAGACAAATGTTTATGAAGGAGGTGTCGCCCTTGAAGGGGATAGTCCTCCTTTGAAGAAATGAACTCAAAGCTCGGTGATCTCTATATAAATGAGCTGAATATAGAGCTATGCTCTGATTATAAGTGAACTACTCTTAGGTTAGTCTAACAAGCTATGTTTACACATAAGAAGGAACCTCAATCATGAATTAAGATATTTCACTAAACATGAGGGCTCTAGTGCCTTTTCATCACACGCCTATCATTATATTTGCGTGTATATGAGATGTATCTGCCTTCAGAAGATACAATTCTTTTTCTCCTTTTTCCTCTCTCCAAAAACTCAGTTGGGATAAGGAGTAAATGCCTTATATATATATAAAATAAAGAAGGAAACGTATTGAAGAACTCTCAAAAATCTGATATGTAAGAAAGTATCTAGGCTAAGGACTTCCCGAGCTTAGTAGAAGAGTTCTGGGGCTTTAGCTTTGAAATCTGATATGCAAGAAAATTATCTAGGCCAAATACATACATTGTTGGGAGCTTTGGCCTTACGTGGAGTTCAAGTCAGAGCTCTTGGGTTCTTTTTACCATGGTGGATTTGACTGCTAACGTGGGCAGCCACGTGTCCTCATGTAAATGGTTGAATAATCAGATAATTACTTTTCTTTATCAATCTGTTTGTTTTATTTCTGAATGTGTTATTTGTATGAACATATCACATATGAGTGCTGAATAAATTTTATTCAGACAAATTTGCCATTATCCTTTTATTTTATATAAAAAAATTACTATATCTTACCGGATAAGGGAAAAAGAGCTATTTTACCTCTTTAAAAATTAAGACTTTTCTCTCTTATTTTTCAAGAGGCAAAATCAGTGTTCAAAATTAAAATTTTAAACTAATCAGAGAAAATCAAAACTCTTAAGTCTAAATGGTCTAGCCCTTCAGACTTAAGAGGTAGAATGAAACAGCCCCTAGTACAAATGGGAAAAAATGCAAACTTGAGGACTCGAACTAGTGATCATAGATAATTAGACCTCTAACATCACGTTGGGAACCATCTTTCCCCAAAATATAAACTGTAGTAATATCATATATGCTTACCAACATGAACTTGGTGATAATACATGGGTATTCTGTTATAAGTTTCATACTAGATTACTTAATTAACCCAAAAAACACCAAATTAGATGAACAATTGTTCTCTATAAACTAATTAAGAGGTTTAGTTATCGATAGTAATTGAAAGTCTTATGGTTAAATGGTTTCTTCAGAGACTTCAATAAAAACAGAAGCAAAAACGATAGATTAGAAAATTTGAAATTTAGTTATTAAAATATGAGATAGTTTATCTTAATTTAGAAAAAAAATGTAGCGACTAGCGAGTTAACAGAAATTTTGCATATTGTTTTGGAAAAATAAGAAAAAACCAGGACAGTAACAAATATTGCAAGCTTATATGAGAAGAAAAATGAAGAACTTATGTACCCATCAACATGGTCTCGGAAGTTCAGCCCAATCAAATTAGTAACTTATGTGAGTGCTGATCTCCACCCTTTTATCTTTTCCATAAATTTTATTTTTCCTTCGGAATCCGGTTTTGCCTTGAATTGCTTTTCGTACCTAGCAAATGCTTCTGCTATCCTCCCCATTTGCATCCAAACTTGGGATGGATCCACATCATAGAAGACATGTAAAACTGCATGCCTAGAGTTCCTCCTTTTTTTGAGGATCATCACAAGTTCATCAAGGCACCACGTGGAAGACGTGTAATACTTGGATATGAAAATGATTGAAATCTTTGACTGACTAATCGCCTTTTCTAATTCTGACTTGATATTTTCACCAATCATAGTCTCATCGTTGTCTCTAAATATGCGAAATCCTTGTTGGACTAAAGCTGTATAGAGATGATCTATAAAAGTTTTTTGGCTGTTTTCGCCTCTAAAGTTCAAAAACACGTCATAACAAGTGGAAGAAGATGTTTCGTGGGCTTTTAAAGTGGCCATTATATTTGGACAAAGCTAGTTTTTGGTAATGAATTTTCGAACAGCCAAGGGAAGCTAATTAAAGCAATAGTATTGCAAAGGATAGAGAAATATGAGGATTGATTGTGAATAAGCTAGATTGAGAATATATTGAGATAATCGAAGAGAGAGACAAGAAGGCGGAGAAAAAGTTTAAATTTATTAATTTTCTTTTAAAGAGGGCTACATTAACATTATTATATGATTGGTTAATACCGACATGTCACTAAATGTCTTAAAATTTTAAATTAACCAAATTAATCAATCACAGAGAGATGAGAAAGTGGTGAAAAAGTTATGAAATTTCCTCATGGAAATTTATTTTTCAAATGCAATGACTTTACTTGACTTGGCATTTTCCAAATATAAAGAGGAGAAAAAAGCAGGTATCTGAATATTATAACTACTGTTACATC
This sequence comes from Lonicera japonica, assembly GCA_021464415.1. Taxonomy (NCBI): domain Eukaryota; kingdom Viridiplantae; phylum Streptophyta; class Magnoliopsida; order Dipsacales; family Caprifoliaceae; genus Lonicera; species Lonicera japonica. The sequence continues at coordinate 25,416,571 of CM038471.1, forward strand.
TCTTTTATTTTGATTTTTTATTTGTCAATTATTTGTTACTCGTGTTTATGAACAAAGTGAGAATTTCAAATTCCTACTTTCCGTAACATATATACTAGGGTATACCCGTGCTGAACGGCACAGTGAAATGAATAAAATTTGACAATAGGGCGCAAAAGAATGTGTGGGGAATTTATAAATAATCATAGCACATTGTTAACCAAACAATGATATGCCTAGGGGTGTGTAGAGAATCGATTCGAGGAAAAATGTATTTCGAACACACCTATACTAAATTTGAGAGACAAACCGGAACGCGTAAAATTTAAAACAGCCTAATATGTTGTAAAGTCAACCAACAATATAAATTAAAAAAGGTCAAAAAATTGAACAAATTAAATCGTGCACTCATATTCAATAGTTTTTCTTGAATTTTTAAAAATAATTTTATGGTCACCATGTATCTTATTTTATTGATCTTAATTAGTATGCTTCAAATATATAAATTTTTTTAAAATTCGATTTTTAAATTTAAAGATATGACATTTTAAATTTATTAAAATTTGAATGTGAGAGAAATCAATGTGGAATAGCATGGAGTGAGTGTGGTGTATTAGATTGTGTGTGTTTAAGGTGGATGTGAGTCATACTTTTGATTTGACACTTTAATGTGAGTGGGGAACATATCTAATTAAGGTCTAGGTTGCATGTGAGTTTAAGAGAAGAGCTTTGAGTTATTGATAGTGTAGACTTTTAAAAGAGAAATTTGTTGACTTTCTTTCCCTTATAATATATTTTTTTTAATTAAGGGAGGTTTAAGTCTCTCTCTTAATCCTACAAATAAAGAAAAACCCTCACCCAACCCCATGAGTCAAACCTTTGACTTTAAACCCTTGATCTTAAGACAAGGATGGAGGTTGCCTACCACTAGGCCAACCCCTCTCCTCTCTTTCCCTTATAATATATATATATATATATGCACTCCATATATATTAATAAAAGAAACTAAAACTAATTTATTAATTTAATTTTGTATTTGAAAATATCCCTAACATATCATACCTTGGAAAAATTTATACATCCCAGAACATGAAGTAACATTAACTGTATAGTATGCGCAATGAATTATAAATAGTTATAAAACTAATAAAGCAAAAGGAAAAGGAAAATAAAATTACATTTCTCAAGGGCAAAAATTAATTTGTTAATTATAAGAAGGGTGTAAAGTTAATTTGTTAATTAGAAGAAGGGTGTATGATTAGGGACAATTAAAAAAAAGGTCTTATTAGAGAAATATTTTCACACTAAAGTCAAGGAATATTTTTCTTGTAAATAAAGGGCCTATTTTTTATTTTATTGATAATATGACATGTGTCTTTTTTTTTCATTGTAAAATGACATCCCAACCCTTAAAATAAACTAAAAAAATACTAATATGCATTAAAATATGAATTGTAATATGAACTTTGCAGTCCATATTGCACTGCAATATGAACTTTGCAGTCCATATTTTTGGTGCAAAGTTTATATTGCAATCCATATTTTACTGCAATGTGAACTTTGCAGTCCATATTTCTAGTGCAAAGTTCATATTGCAGTCCATATTTCACTGCAATATGAACTTTCCAGTTCATATTTTATTGTAATATGAACTTTGTATTCCATATTTTTGTGCAAATTTCATAAAGAGGGGGTGATTTAGGTATTACATAACATGTTTTTATTAATTAAATGATATTTAGATTTATTCAAATACCTTCATTTAAAATATAAAACAAAATAGGCCTCTTACACTAATTATCAATTTAAAATAGGCCCTTCATTCAAAAAAATATTATTCATTGGATTTTTGGTAAAAATCAATGTATAATAAGATTTTCTACCTAATTTCTAGGTATGATTAACCAGAATTCTAATTGTTGTGATAAATCTACAAAAACAATACATCTCTAATACGAATATAGTTTCAGGAAATCTAATTTCCTTGAGACGCGCGCTCAAAATATCAAGAGCTAAGTCATTGAATCTAATATAGACTCTATAACTAATATTTTAGTATTTCACAATTATTTATATTTATATAACAATTACAAATTTACTAAAAAAAAAGAAGCTCAATTGGAAATAATAAAATACGTACGTATAAACAAGTTTGGTAGGAAAAAAAACCTATAAACGCGGGGGAAGAGTCCAAGTTAATTTTTGAATGTAATATGGACTCTCTAACTAATATTTTAGTATTTTACAGCTAGAATATTACTACAAAGTATATAACAACTAGGTATTGTCGATCCATGCCGAACGACACGGCGACAGTTAAAAAATAGTAAGATTCGAAAAAAAAAATCACATTGCAGTGTCTAAATAACGTGCAACTCAAAAAATATCACCTCTATACAACTTTTATGAAAGCCGAATTTTGCATAATATATAAGAAGCAATTTGCTTAAGACAGTTAGACCCTTAGAATGAAGAATATGCCTCTAGTTTTTCTTTTATTTTTTATAAAAGAAAACAAAATCTTAGTAATTAATAGTACAATGAACTTACATACCCAAAAACATATATAACTTTTACATACATTATATATATTGTCCGTTATAGTTCTAACTTAATTTTAATATTTTTCAAATTGCAATTTGATTTAATGGTCAAAAATACTTATTTTCTAGTGAGAATTAGATAAGTTAATTGCACCTAGAAAAACTAACATAGATAATTTGAAACACATTGTAAAAGAAAATGAGATATCTCATACCGACATTGCATTATGTCATCAAAACACATGAGACACGGCAACCAAAATTCCAAGTCAATGTTTGTTTTCTACGGCCCACAAAGAGCAGCAAAGGAATTTATTGGAAGAATTGCTGATGCCCTAGAAAACAAGATATTAGCCCACAACTTCCAAGTTTTCTATAATTTAGAAGAAACTTTAAGACTCCGTTTGATTGTAAAGATGGAAAAAAAAAATTAGTTAGTTTGTGTGAAAAGATAGAAAATAAGATGAGAGATATTACTCATTTTATGAGTATATATCTTCCATCCTTCAATATTTTTGGTAGAAAATTTTTACTTACCACCAAGGAAAAAAAAATTCTTTATGGAAAAACTTAAAAATCAAGAGGATATCACCTCTATCACTCAACTTATTTTTCCATCTTTTCATCAAAACCAACTTAATTTATTTTCTTTTTCCACTTTGCAATCAAACGGAGCCTTAGTGTATAATTTTTATCCTAATTAATAGTTTATTATTTTTCAAATATACTAAATTAAGAGTTTATTTTTTTATTTTTTATTTTTTTGGATGTAATCGGATAACTGCAATTGATAGAATTTAAATCTTGGCCGTTCACGTGAGGAGTGGATGAGTTATTTAATCATGATCCAAAGAAAAGAAAAATAGTACAAATTATGAAAGGGAAGTTTGGAATTATTGTTGCCATGCTATATAACATGTGCTATGTTAATAGAGCCGTGTGGTACTAGGATATCTACAAAATTTGTGTCATAATTCTCTATCTTAAAATAATAATAATATTATTTTTAAAAAGTAGTTTTATTTTTTAAAATATAATTATGTACTAAATTTCATAGTTGAAATTAAGTTGTATTATTGATCTTTAAATCAATAATTTTATTAAAATTAGTGTTTGCTTAAAAAATAGCAAAGTAGAAGTTAAACCATCATTTTAATACAAAGTGAATAAATTTTTGTACAAGTAGTGAATATTTACAAAAAGAATATATATATATACACGTTCCTAATTTTCAAAATATATTTAGTATATATTGTCACGTTGGCCTTCATAAAATTAATATAAAATTTTCAAATTCTTAATATATGTACGAATATACAAGTCGATTAATTTGGATCGAAGTAGCATATTCTAATTTAATTATTTTCATTTGCCAAAAGGTGATGGATCTATACTCATGACATGAAAGCCTATGTCACAAGAAAATTTTTCACTCTCTTCAAAAGCAAGACACACCTCATACAAAAACTTAAAATATATAATTATAATCATGATTTACACCACCTACTCTAATATCAAATCATTTAGAGAAAAAAAAAAGTCATCATGGATTTATATAGGCAATACTATCTAAATAACACAATATTATTTTATTATAAATAGTAATAACCTTACAAAATTAAAGTAATTTTTATTATAAATATTATTTTATAATAAAAAAATACCATTAAAAATCACAATATTATTTTAAATAACTATATATATATATATACTATATTATTTATAATAAGATAATATTTTTTCTAATAAAAGCTCACAATAAAACAATATAGATAAGACACTATAAAATATGAAAGAATAAACTAGAAATTAGGTAGAAGGGCTTATTACACATTGATTTTTACCAAAAATCTAATGAATAATATTTTTTTGAATGAAAGGGCCTATTTTTAATTGGTAATTAGTGTAAGGGGCCTATTTTGTTTTATATTTTAAATGAATGTATTTGAATAAATTTAAATATCATTTAATTAATAAAAACATGTTATGTATTACCTAAATTACCACTCTTTATGAAATTTGCACAAAAAATATGAATTGCAAAGTTCATATTGCAGTGAAATATGGACTGCAATATGAACTTTGCACTAAAAATATGGGTTGCAAAGTTCACATTACAGTAAAATATAGACTGCAATATGAACTTTGCACCAAAAATATTGACTGCAAAGTTCACATTGCAGTGAAATATGGACTGCAAAGTTCATATTGCAGTAAAATATGGAGTGCAAAGTTCATATTGCAGTGAAATATAGACTGCAAAGTTTATATTGCAGTCTATATTTTAATGCATATTGGTGTTTTTTAGTTTATTTTAAGGGTTGGGATATCATTTTACAATGAAAAAAAAAGACACATGTCATATTATCAATAAAATAAAAAATAGGCCCTTTATTTATAAAAAAAATTATTCCTTGGCTTTAGTGTGAAAATATTTCTCTAATAAAACATTTTTTTAATTGTCCCAAGAATAAATATAAATATTGTAAATGCTTCATATGACGAAGAGCATATGAGTCATTATAACTTTAACTAAAATCTTAAATATAAAATATCTTATCTCTAGATCTTCCTCCCACTTTTTCTTCTTCTTTTTCAACCTCCCTCCTCCCTCCTCCGTTCCATCTTCTTCCTCACGCTCCTCCTCCTCTTTTTATTTTCCTCATCCTTTTATTTAAAATGGTGCATGTAGATAAAAAAATGGTGAAGCACTGAAGTAGGCACAGCAAGAAGAAACGAAGAGAAATGATTCTGGGCGGCTGCTAGTGTGGTTAATTAACTTTGCTATTTATAAATTGTTCCTTAAGTTTTTGCATCTTACAGTTATGCCCCCTCAAATATATTTTTATACACATAAGTCCTTAAAAAAAAATATTCTAAATTGCCCCAAACCAAGGAGGGGCACCTGCCCCCACAAAGCAAATTAAGGCCGGCCAAAGTTTTTGTGTTTGGCATTGATTTCTCTATCCGTTTGTCGTCAACCCATCAAATTATTATCCCTTATATATCATTTTTTAAGACCACCTTATATATCTTAATTATAATTTCTAATATATATATATATAAATATATTATATAAACTTCAGCCACTAGCTAGGTCCTCCCTACTACTGCGCAATTAAAATAATACTGCAGGAGAAGTACAAAAATTAATCATCGATCAGCAGCTATAGGTAGCTTGCAAATTCATGGTGAATTTCATAAGGAATCAATCTTGTCAAGTACTAATAATATTCATCATCATGATTCTTGATAGTATTCAAAATTCTTTATGTGATGATGAACCCACAGACCGCATTGCCTCTTGTCTAACTCATCACAACATCAATACTTTCACCCTCTACTCCAACACCAACACAAATGATTCCTCCCTCTACTTTCAACTCTTCAATTTCTCCCTTCAAAACCTTCGATTCTCTGCTCCATCACTCCCCAAACCCATAGCTATTATTCTCCCACAGACAAAAGAGCAGCTAGTCAACACTGTCCTCTGCTGCAGAAAACTCTCTCTCGAAATCAGAGTCCGATGTGGTGGACACAGCTACGAAGGGACATCCTCGGTTGCTGCCGGTGGAGCTCCATTTGCTGTCATCGACATGATGAACTTGGACCTAGTTAAAGTGGACTTGGAAACCGAATCTGCATGGGTCGAGGGTGGCGCCACACTTGGCCAAACTTACTATGCCATTGCCGAATCGAGCGACTGCCACGGATTCTCAGCGGGGTCTTGCCCCACTGTTGGCGTTGGTGGCCACGTCGCTGGAGGTGGGTTTGGATTGTTATCCCGAAAATATGGACTTGCAGCTGATAATGTGGTGGATGCGCTTTTGGTAGATGCAGAGGGCCGGTTATTAGACCGCAAAGCCATGGGGGAAGATGTGTTTTGGGCCATTAGAGGAGGGGGTGGTGGTGTTTGGGGGATTGTTTATGCGTGGAAAATCAAATTGATTAAAGTACCAAAAACTGTAACTAGCTTCATTGTGTCTAGACCAGGCACTAAAGAACAAGTGGCCGAGTTGGTACACAAGTGGCAATATGCTGCACCGATTCTTGATGACGAGTTTTACTTGTCGTGCTCTGTAGGTGCAGGATTTCCGGAAAGGAAAGGTAATATCGGACTTTTTGCCACTTTTAACGGGTTTTATTTGGGTTCAAGAAAAGAAGCCGCTGACATACTGAACAGGGTGTTTCCTGAACTTGGGATTGTTGCGGACCAAGATTGTGAAGAAATGAGTTGGATCAAGTCAGTCCACTATTTCGCTGGATTGGGAGAACGAAGCTCCATAGTAGACTTGAAAGACCGGTACTTCCATGGCAAAACCTATTTCAAGGCGAAATCAGACTATGTGAGAACCCCCATACCCAGTGGGGGAATAATGTTGGCTCTAGAGATAATGGAGAAAGAAACAAAAGGGTATGTTATTTTAGACCCCAATGGTGGGATAATGGGGAGGATAAGCAGCGAAGCCATTGCTTTTCCACACAGGAAGGGGAATCTGTTTACAATTCAGTATCTGGTAGAATGGAAAGAAGGAGACAATGGAAAAAGCAGAGAGTACGCAGAGTGGATAAGAGGATTTTATAGTGCAATGGCACCCTATGTATCGAGTGGTCCAAGGGCGGCGTATATAAACTACATGGACTTCGATCTAGGAGTGATGGATGAGAATGAGGAGGATGGCGTGGAGGTGGCTAGGGAATGGGGGGAGAAGTATTTCTTGAAGAATTATGATAGATTGGTGAGGGCCAAGACTCTTATCGACCCATTCAATGTTTTCAGGCATCAACAAGGCATTCCTCCACTACCAAGTAGTAAAAGTACTGATCTCAGTAGTAGGCACTAGTAGTAGTGCAAATTCAGAATCACAATTGAGTGATAAGTGAGATCAATATATATATATATATATATATAGTGTCTATGTAAGATCGAATTAGGGTGTCCTGCTGAATGATGATTTTCTTTCTTAATGTGTGGATCAATATATAGTGTCCGTGCATACATTTTGTATTAATTAGATCAATCAGGCAAGTCCTTGTACGCTGTATCTTGTAGAATTAGTGTAAATTATTTTTGCTAAATTCAATATTTCCAAATTAAATTAAAGAAAAAATTGAAAAACAATATATCGTACCCCACCGTGACATGTAATTAGTTTGCGTGTAGGGATAAAAAAATACAACATATATGGACATTAAAGTTTCTGGAACTAAAACTGCCGTGATTGGTTAATTGGAGATGACACATGAGTGGACAATAATGAAAACCCAGAGATTTTGTAATAATAACGCATGATTGGTTACCGCACAAAAATCCCTTTTATAATAATAACGCATGCAGAAGGAAGAAATGGCATCATATATGTTGTGTAGGAAGAAATGGAATATATACATTCTCCCGAATTTTTCACCACCACCTCATTATTTTCATTCAATCAAAAACACCATAAACCATAAAATGGCCTAGCCACAAATTTAATACCAACCCACTAGCATTCATAATTCACTTAATTTGAGTAACATTAAAAAAAAAAAAAAAACATAAACAAATGCACAATTAATTAATACTAAATGATGTCTCTTCGTTTGAGAGGTAGTAAGTTCATACCTTAACCACTTAATTGATTTTTATAGTTAATAGCCCAACTTTTAGGATTTAGCCCAAATTCGAAAATAATTTTCTCTTTTATAATATTCTAGTTTTTATAAGACTAATCTAACTAAATTATTTTTATTGAATAATACAATTAATAATAAATATTTATCATCTCTGATAGTGTTTATCCTTAACTCTAACACAATTAGTAATATATATCTCTAATAAGATTATTTTTTTAAATTATTTAAATAACAATAATATAAATGAATTAAAGGCTACATATCTCTCTACAAATTGTTGTCCATTTATTTATGGAGATTTTGAAGATTGGCCCTTAATTCTGGTGACAAATACCTTCCATTACGAAGAGAAATGTAGCAGTACAAAAACACATATTTACGGTATCAATTATCAATGTTAAAGTCTAGTGTCCACCGCGAAATATGAGACCTACAAAAGGTCTAATGTATATTTATGTGTTGTTGCGACAATCCAAGGAACCACCAATAATCTTTTCTTTGGTGCACGAATAATAATTTGTTAGAACGTTCATTCTAAGGTTAGTAAATTCTTTCTTTTCACTATTTTGAAACCCTTTCTCTACATTTCTTTATATTTAACATTCTTGATCTTAATTATTTTAATATGTCTATGTTTTTAATTTTACTTATATAATGTCTTTTCTAATATGACTATATTTTTCATATGACTATTTTTTTTGTCTTATTTACATTTAATATTTACTACTAAGATGACATCTAGATGTCTCAAGTTTTAATGTTTGATATTTTAATATGACTATATATGTTTATATTTTTACTTATTTAATCTCTTTTTTGCTATAATTGTATTGTTAGTTTTGCTTGTTTATAATATTTATGTCTAATATATCTTGTAGATGTCCCACGTTCAATGTTTGATATTTTCTATTTATTGCAAGTCAACTTCTTAATTTTTTTAGTATATATTTATCCAAAGGCAATTAACAATTACCGAAAGTTATCACTTGTAATTTATATTTACAAAATTTCAAATTCGAAACTTAAAAATTTCTAAGAGATATACATTATAGCCACAACTAAATATAATTTTAAGTGCATAATAAATTTTAGTTTGAACAATTAAAAAGGATAAGGTAGGAAAAACATAAAAGAAAAAAAAACACATTTTTTTTATAAAATATATATTTAGTAATTATCCACTTCTTTCGGCCAATGACTAATTTCTCAAATGGTGTGGGTTAAAAGCAAAACAATTTAAATCTGTAGGGTTAAAAACTAAAAGCCCCTAGAAATTATCAAATTTTTTTCTTAAAAAAAATTAAATAATAATCATTGATGTGCGTAACGTGTGCCTGAAATAGTATGATCAATTTTAACTACTATGAAATTCTATTACTCTTATGATTCTAAACCTATCCTTCATAATTTGTACTATATTTCTTTTCTTTGGATCATGATTAAATGAGTCATCCACTCCTCACATGAACGACCAAGATTTGAATTCCATTAATTGTAGTTATCAGATTACATCAGAAAAAATCTAAACTCTTAATTTAGTATATTTGAAAAATAATAAACTATTAATTAGGATAAAAGTTATACACTAAAGTTTCTCTTACAATGAGGAAAACTTGGAAGTTGTGGGCCAATATCTTATTTTCTAGGCATCAATAATTCTTCCAATGAATTCCTTTGTTACTCTTTGTGGGCCATAGAGAACAAATATTGACTTGGGATTATGGTTACCGTGTATCATGTGTTATGTTGCCAAAAATCTCGAGCCTGAAGTCTCATAAGACACAATATTACGTCATCATAAGAAAGATTTTTTAGATTTTTGCAATCCATGAAGGATGGGTATGACCACCAGAAGATGGCCATCATGCCAACACTCGTAATGTATAGATTGAGTCCATGATGATGGTTATGTATAACTCTTTTATTTTCAATACTTTGCTCCTGAACCAGCACTATCAAAGACTTTCCATCTCTTATGCCTTGAATATGCTCCTGAAGTAGCACTATCAAAGACTCTCCATCTCTTATATCAAGATTATTGTTTTTCAAGTGTTCTATGCAAGTTAGCTCCTTACATCAAAATAGAACAACCAAATATTAATAAAATTATAATTTTAGAACAATTAGTTCTACGATAATTCCTAAAAAAAGTGCAAACTTTAATCAAAATAGAAGTGAAGAAAATAGGTGCAACAATCATCCCAGAATAGGCGGATAATATTTTTCCACTATTAGAGGTAAACATAATAATTGTCCTATTATAGGTGGTTATAAGGGCAAAATTAATATAAAATAAAAAAAATACTTGAAGTGGTTTGTTAAGAAGTGTCATACCCTAAATTATAACCTTGTACCAAAATATGTGACATCTATTAATAATGTGGAAGCACTCATAGTGAATGGGGGAGAGCTTGATGAGTATATATATATTCAATTAATATCATATAATTGGAATTGTTTTTATGAAGCTGTTAATTGCATTCCTCTTGATAAAGTGACTTTCAATAAGAAGTTGGGAGCAAAATCAATTTAGGTCCAAAAGACTTAAATTATCATTTATTTTTGATTCTTTTATTTAAAGGTATAGATCATGAATTGCATAATACACTTTTTAGACGGTATCATATCACATGCTATTGTTGAAAAATCAGAAGTTTTTTAATGAGTTGGTGCTTAATAAACACAAAGTATTCACTATAACTGGACTTGTACAAAAAAGTTGACAGTTTCAGAAGAGCCTATATAATGTTACCAAATAGTACCAACATATTCATTGAATATTATTATTATCAAGCAGTTCCCGAAGAAACTTGCTAAGCTTTAATGGGTATCATATTAAAATAAATAGTGAAGATAACAAAGAATTAATATGCATTATTAACTAGTGTTGGGAGCCAAAAACTCACAGTATAATCAATATTTACTTTCTCCTCGGGTCTATATTGTACAACATTGTGTATCATTACTAGTGTTAGGGACCAGAAGCTTCCACCGGAAAATTAAATATTTTCTCCTCGAGTATTTTTTTAAAATGTTAAATCACACTCCATCATGAGTTGGAAGCTTAAGCCGAGTCAAAAGCCTAAAAATTTTGTGATCCCAAAAAATCTCAACTCTTTGGCATGATAGGTAGGCACCTAAGAGTTACCATGTGAAGAAAAATAATGGACAACTCATAAGGGTATCAATTGGCAAAATAAGAGTTTGTTATAGTAAATGTGTATTTTTTTACCTTACATTTACAAATGTAAACTTGTTACTAAATTATTTTATTTAAAATTTTTGAATTGAATTTTTTTTTGAGAGAATGCAATAGAATATACACTACACCAAATGTGGTCTTGGGCGACATACTCTATTGGGTATGTCTCCTAAAACACATCTTAGGACACATACATTTCGTATGTCTCCTAAGTGACCCTCTTAGGAGACATACATTTAGTGTGTCGCCTAAGTAATTACTTATAAGACATATATACTCCGTATGTCTCCTAAGAGAGTCACTTAGGAGACATACAGTTAGTGTGTCGCCTAAGTAATTACTTACGAGACATATATACCCCGTATGTCTCCTAAGAGAGTCACTTAGGAGACATACAGTTAGTGTGTCGCCTAAGTAATTACTTACGAGACATATATACTCCGTATGTCTCCTAAGAGAGTCACTTAGGAGACATACATATAATATGTCTCACAAGAAAATTACTTAGGAGACATACGGAGTTTATATGTCGCCTAAGTACTTATCTTAGGAGACATACATATAATATGTCTTATAAGAAAATTACTTAGGAGACATACGGAGTTTATATGTCGCCTAAGTTCTTTTTGACCACTGACACTTTTCGTTCAGGTGTAAGTGGTACAACATAGGCCCTAATATTCCCGGTAGCACAAAGTTGATCGTGGTCTTTTATCTGTAAACACTTGGACTAGTTGGTATGATGAGTTCCCATTTATTCTTGCCAAGATGGAAAGACAAGTGTTTTATATAGATGATCTGTCAGCAGTTGAGGGTTGAAAAGTCGTCAATATAATGTCTCACAGAGGTACGTACAGTGAAAGTTCACTTGCAAAGGATGCAACCGTCGGTCCACTATATGAAGTAAACGAACCGTATCAAGAGCCTGATGCAATCTATTTTCCAATATCTAGTTAATTTATTTATCGACTTTAGTTCAATACCGCGAATAGATATTCCCGACGACGATGACGAAGAGGATGACGATTATGACGAGGATGAGGACTCTGACGATAAAGAAGGGTTTAACAATGATCTTTTAACTGACGATGACGATGAAGATGAGGATCAGGATCAGAGTGATGATGTTGACTACAATTGATATTATATTGTTATTATTTATAATTCAATCGATCAGTTTCACTATTTTTGTAAACGTTATTAATTAAGTGAATTAATTGTTGCAAATATTATTAATTAAGTGAAATGATTGTTGTATATAAATAAAATAAATAAAAATGCTTATTAATTTTAAAAACTGACTGAATGGCTGTGGACATGGCAGTTGCAGCTAATACTCCAACAGGTTCACCATTGAAGTACTCGTCATTGGATCGATCCTTTTTTGTATTCAAGAATTCCCCCGTCCTTAGCTTTTTCCACTAACTCCCAAAATGATATATGACTCGTCATGCTGTGACTACCGCTTGATTTCTCAAAACTTCTATTGCTCTATAGGGGAAAAAAAGAAGCAATATATAGGTAACAATTAATATAGTTTAAAAAAATATGCTAAAGTAACGGGTCATCTACCAATATCACCGAAAATATTGTTACACGTAGATTTTATTCAAAATATGAGAAGACATGTATGTGATGTTTACGTTTACTTCTTATTTCTAAATGAAAAGTGGTCAATTAAAGTAGTATTTACTTCTACCTTTTAATATTTGATAGAAGTTCATTCAATATTAAAATTAATGTTTGTTCACACATGTTATATATATATATATAATCAAATTAGAACTCACTATATAAAAATAAGCAGTAAGCACATGCTTAACTTCAGTGAAATAATTCTTTATTTTGACCTATTACAAGTAACATATTTTAAAAACTCCGTTAAAGTTCATACTTAGCAATAAGAGGCCAAAGCAAAAATGTTGTCCAACTCTCATCCAGTTTTTTCTTTTAAGATAAAGCTACTTTGAGGTTTTAATGATAATAAGATGAAATTAAATTAAAATGATAAAAAATAATTAATTTTTTTGAGAAATTTAAAAACCAGTTGAGGAATTAATTCCTATATCTCATGCTTATTTTTGTAAATTGATATTTTTCGTATTTCTTTATATTTATCACCCAAAAATTCTTTTTTTGTAAAAAAAATTAAAAAATCAAAGATCATTTTAACAAATAAATAATAAATGATTAAAATACTTATCAAATTTTATATAAATATAAAAAAAATAATTTTAAAAACTAAAAACTCTTAGGCGGCATATTAATATATGTATATCTCCTAAGTTTTGATCTTAAGCGACATACATAAATTAGCATGTCCCCTAAGATTGCTTAAAAAAATTCAAATTTTCTGCAAAAAAAAAAAGAAGGCAAAATTTTTTTTTCTACAAAAAATAGAGGGAAAAAGCTAAAAATCTTAGGCGACATAAGTGTTTATGTATGTCTCTTAAGTATTTACTTAGGAGACATACATAAATACATATGTCGCTTAAGTGGTGACTACAAATTGGAAAAAAATATCCCCATTTCATTAAATCCCTAAAAACTAAAAGCAAATCTCTCATTCTCACTTTCTCTGCCGCCTCTTACCCACCACCACCGTCCGACCTCCGCCTCTCACCCACCGCCACCTTCCGACCTCCGCCTCTCACCCACCGCCACTCACAGTCTCACCCTCAGTCTCTCCTCTCCTAGTCTCCCTGTAGCACCCCCGCCTTAATCTACAGGACAACACCCGTAATTAAGACCTGGGGTGCTACTAACCCATCTTAGATTGACTAAAATGGGTATATATGTAAATATATAAAGAAATTTAAACAACAACTATCACACATGTCAATTAGCAGTATATAAGAAGATAGAACTGTATAAAATCTTGTATACATATAACCAATATATAAAACTAGACTTAGCAGGTGTAATACAGTGCATAACACTACGGGCTAGTCGTGGCTTCCCGAGATAACATATATAACAAAAAGTGAATCTGTATTAGAGCCATCTATTTCGTTCCCGAACCCATAGTCCCGTCCGTTACCATCATTCGCCCCCTGAGTACCTGAAATTGTAAATAAAACACGGGGTGAGCTCACAGCTCAGTAGGGGGAAAACAATGGATAACATGTTGGAAACACAATTCACAATTCATCTTCAACAATTGGTTTGGTTTAAAAACCATCATCATATAAAAATTATACGTGCTTATGCATATGAAGGTTACCTACCTTGTGTCAACCGTTAAGCCACGTAGCCAGAATGAATATATCCACGTCGAGCCAACCTTTATCAGATGCCTGACCGTCCGATCGAACCATCCGTCGATCATCATAATTGGCCCATTGGCCTTCGAGAGTATCATAAGTTTTTAACCGAATTGGACCTTTAGTCCAACGATAATATCACGCCCACAAAATCATTAGTGCCTTGCCAATTTGCCTATGTTCCCGGGCTCAACACCGGTGGCTTATAGGCAGCCATACATTGCTCCCCCAGGGGTTTAGGTCTTTTCAACCTAAGGGCACCGAGCCCTGCTTATTTTACCATCCCGGCAAGCACCAAACAAATACACAATCCCTTCACCATCGAAGGGCCATAATAGAATCATCTCCGGACCCATATCAGGGTCATGTCACGTCCAGAACAGAATCATATCCGGATCCATATAAGGATCATGTCACGTCCAGAACAATACAATAATCATGAGAAGCTCCCGATATACTGATAAAAGATATACGCCTATACGATAGGCCAGAGGAATGATCCAATCTTGCTGGAGGATCTCCAAGATTTCGGTTGACACAATTGTAATGCACAACATGCATACAAGCTCTTTATAGCAACTAGAAACAACACATGCCACTTAAACTTCATTCATCATGTATCCATGTTCCTCAGCGCACACATAACCCATTTACAAATCCACTTGGATATAACCAAGCAGGTATATCCAAGGAACATCGTTCACAAGTCTATATTCCATAGATATCAAGTTTAAGTGGCATATATTGTTCCACTTCATGCATCAGATATAAAGTAGATACTACATATGCCATATAAACTCTATCAAAAGCATGTCCATGTCCATGTCCTTTAGTGTATACAAAACCCTTTTTTTCTCAAGTCAACACATACATACCCAAAGGACATCCTTATGAAGCAATAACATGGAATCATAGAGCTTAGATGGCATATCTTGCTTAAATACATGAATTCATACTCCAATTAATCATATATCATCGATATCAATAGGCAAAATCATCATATTTAACATACATGTATAAATCATCCATTTCTAATTAAATAAAATCATATTATCAACTGTACATAACATCTATTGCCTCAAACCTCCCTTTTAAGTCTTTATTAATCATAAAACATCATGTTATAGGCCATACTAGTATAAATCATTCTAGTAAATCAAAAACAAGAAATATGTGCTCTACACCACACACACATATATAAAATCATTCACCTTTCGATAAATAAAACCACATTTTAGAGCTTTGAAAAGATATAAACCCCTACCTCGACTTATCAACGAGAGAGAAGAAGAAATATGAAGGTTCAAGCCTTATCCGAAGAAATCCCAGTGAGGAAGATGTAGAACAGCGAGCAGGAGGATGATTCGAAGGAGTTGGAGCTTTTATTTTGGATTAATTTTGAAGAATGGGTAAGAGCCCTTCAAAGAACCCCTTATATATCTCTCTCAAGTCCTCAAGTTGATAGGAGTGCTTATGGGTCTAGTTTTATAAGTTTTGGTGATAAATAATGAGAAAGTGGGGTGAAATCTCTAGAAAATTCGCCACACAGGGGTCTAGGACCGATCCCAGCCTGGGACTAATCCTAGGATTTCTGGGACCGATCCGAGAAACATTCTGTCCAACCTTGTTTTGGCTGCACTAACCACTGTTAGTAATGTGGTCATAACTCCTTGCTCGGAACTCGGATTGAGGTGATCTTTATGTCCACGGACAGGTAATTCAAAGATCTACAACTTCCTAATTGGAAGTATTTCCAAATTATGAATAGATTATCTCTAGAAATTCTCCGAAGGCAGCGCTCTGCCAAAACATTACCGAATGACCAAAACTTAGTGATGAGCCTACTTTGCGCCCTGTTTTGACCCACAAGGAATGTGAATTAGCTTTCGGTCAAAACACAAAAGTTGTAGAATCATATAAAAACTAGACATACCCGCGAACGGAATCTTAATCGGATAATTAACGAAGGAGTTATGATAGCTCAAAGTTAGCCAAAATTAACAAATCGCGAAAAACTAAAACTTCCTATTTACCAACCGAAATGGATTCGTATCACCCGAATCACCAAACGATCACTCATATGAGTATAAATAAGCTAATATACTTTAATTTAAAACAAATTAAAGTACAGGGTATTACAATCTCCCCCACTAATAAAAATTTCGTCCTCAAAATTTTTGATGGCATTTTTCAAGCAAATAACTTGAGACACTGATCATAAATCTTCGGTTTTCAACCCTTATATTTCTTTTGGTCACATGCTAAGTACCACCACACCCATCCCTGCCTCACCTCACCCATGTCCTCACACTGGACATCCGAAAGGGCCTATTGGACTATTGGCAAATTCTGGTTGGTGTACTTAACCATGCACCCATCAATCCTTATTGGCACTTAGCCAACTCATATACAACAAGAGAGGCCAACACGAATATCACGTAGCCAATAAATAAGCAACAACAATAAAGATACAAGAACAAGAACAACACTGAGTGCTCCAGAACTCAATACTAATGATAATGCTCTCTAATTAGTTAATATCCACCAAAAGGTTTTCACAGTATACCCAGCCATTAAATCCTTGACGGGTCAAAATCAAAAATTTAAAACCAGAATTTTCATAATATAATCATCTCATCCAATGTATAATATAAAACTTATCCAATTATCGACATTTTTCCAGACTTTCCATAAGTCTATCTAAAATTGTCACTAATTCACGTTTGATATACATACTAAAAGTGTTTATTTACACAAGATTTACATCATCTATCCATTGGCACCTAACATACCAAAGTCATCTCTCTCCATAATGCATATTTGGAAAAATTACACAAACACAATTACCTCACAACATGTGAGAAACTCATAGAATCCAAAAATTAATGTTCTACGATGACTCGAAAGACTTTCTCAAATTTAACAAAGATATACGTAACAGATGCCAAATTCAAACTTCTAGGAAACAATTCCTTCGAATCCTCTATATTCAGATAAATTTAACTTGTCAGCAAGGTAGGTATTGTTAACAACCTAAGAATGAATAATATCATATTATCATTGCAAGGATTACCACACAAGGAAACATGATTAAAGAAAACTCAACCATAGATATCCCAAATCAAAATTTTAGAATCGAATGAACCATAAAGGGTTTTGGGAATATTTCTGCATTCCCATCTATATTTTTAATATGCCTAAAAGTTATGGGGTTACCGTTTCATATCATGCAAGGAATCTTTATGACGAAAGATACCATAAAAACAAAGAATAATTGAGATTCATTCCAGAACAATAAGCTTAATTCAACTTCCTTGGCTCAAATGGTTAAACTATAAATATTCCACAACTATAACCCGTAAACGTTTATACAAGATCCTTTTCCAAATAGAAGTCTGACCTCAGTTGAAGAAAAGACCATATACCCTAACATTCTCACAAAGAATTTGAGATAACCTCAATTTACACCACTACAATTATCATACACTCATAATACACAAATCTTACAGGAATCAACTTCCTGGCACCCAAGTGTACATAAGTATAAAGAATCATAATCCTAATTTAGAGAAACCATAATTATATGCCCATTAAATCCCAATCTGTTTTTCACATTTCAACATCTAATAGATCTCATGACCCAACGATATTCACATCCATAAGTATAAATCAAACAATTTCTAAACGTTTACGTCACCCAAAATTATACATCAAAGCATATCATCAATCACCTATAGGCTTAACCAAAATATTACTCCGTAATAGAGGAAAATCATAATAGCTTTATGCCACAATGCAAGGTAATTTCTAGTTGCTATGAAATTCCTTAACATGAGCTAGTAGCCAATTTATTCAATAGTCCTTCCACAAGACCGGTTCCCTTACAAAGGCGTCATATAAAATCATTAATCTATGTCCAAAAAGTCAGAAGCATATGAATACACAAAGTGAATAAAGATCATTTCTAAATATTAATACTTTATATCCATAGAAAGTTCCATAACCCATAAATTTAAATCCAAAACAATCAAGATACAAAAGTTTCTAATTTGAGAAATTTTCAAAACGGTACATTAAAATAGTTTCCACAATCGATCATACATAATCCACATTACTAGTTTCACACTACCACATAATATGCTTGCCATTTATTCAACGTCTCGATTTATCCAAAAGTTTCAAACCATGTGTGAAGAGGCCCAGTTGAGATCCTTACAAACATCACAAACTTCCTTGTCTTCCTATCATGAGATTTCTCCCAAGATATAACCAACCACCATATTATACAAGATATAATACATATACTTGTGAAGTGCAAACCATTATATAAAATATGGCTACAAGATTTATCTGCCGATTCTCTATATATCCACCGTAAGAAGAAACAACTATATTATGAACATACTATTCTCCCACATAGTAAACACCTTACCTCAGGTGATTTAATAGACAATTAAGAAGGAAATCAACTTCTTAATTCTTGAAAACTAAATGAAGTATGCAACTCTTTACCATTCTCTTATAGATATTGATCTATACTATCCAGAAAAACTTTCTTTTCCCATAATCCACAAGAATGAATATTCCCTTCTTTGATGACGCTATTACCGGCATCTATAACTATCCTTTGCCTCGTCGTACTCGAAAAGGATTAATCATTTTGGCCATTTACTAGATCACTTAAAAAAAAATTATCGACGAAGAAAACTAGACCTTTATTCCAAATTACATCTGGTCTCCTCTTCTCAGGAGACTAACCAAAATTTCCACGAGGTAGAATCTGATCCAAAAGCAAAACAAACAAAACAATTGTAGGAAACAACGAGCAAGCGATGTAACGAAGCTAGAACCTGTTAACTTATCATCAAGATAATTATTCTACCTTTTCACATGGAACACACATCAAGACACAAAAGAACCCCAACATGACACAGCCACATCATGTGGTATCAAACCCTCAAGGCCAGAATGCAACACCAAAACACCAAAACTCCAAAGGAGTCCAACCACAAAACATAGGCATCAATAGCCGCAAAAATTAAAATCAACGAAAGAACAACTTGCCACACCATATGGACTACCAAGCTTTAGACGAGTGGTACGATACAAAACCATCCCCAAAATTCAAGCTGTAGGATACAAAACACGACCTCGGGAATACACATATCATAATTATTGACAGATACGAGAATAAATATTGAGAACCACAGCACATTTCGTCCCCATCAAGCCCAAGTACTCGTCAACCTATGCTCTGATACCAATTTGTAACACCCCCGCCTTAATCTACAGGACAACACCTGTAATTATGACCAGGGGTGCTACTAACCCATCTTAGATTGACTAAAATGGGTATATATGTAAATATATAAAGAAATTTAAACAACAACTATCACACATGTCAATTAGCAGTATATAAGAAGATAGTACTGTATAAAATCTTGTATACATATAACCAATATATAAAACTAGACTTAGCAGGTGTAATACAGTGCATAACACTACGGGCTAGCCGTGGCTTCCCGAGATAACATATATATAACAAAAAGTGAATCTGTATTAGAGCCATCTATTTCGTTCCCGAACCCATAGTCCCGTCCGTTACCATCATTCGCCCCCTGAGTACCTGAAATTGTAAATAAAACACGGGGTGAGCTCATAGCTCAGTAGGGGGAAAACAGCGGATAACATGTTGGAAACACAATTCACAATTCATCTTCAACAATTGGTTTAGTTTAAAAACCATCATCATATAAAAATTATACGTGCTTATGCATATGCAGGTTACCTCCCTTGTGTCAACCGTTAAGCCACGTAGCCAGAATAAATATATCCACGTCGAGCCAACCTTTATCGGATGCCTGACCGTCCGATCGAACCATATGTCGATCATCATAATTGGCCCATTGGCCTTCGAGAGTATCATAAGATTTTAACCGAATCGGACCTTCAGTCCAACGATAATATCACGCCCACAAAATCATTAGTGCCTTGCCAATTTGCCTATGTTCCCGGGCTCCACACCGGTGGCTTATAGGCGGCCATACATTGCTCCCCCAGGGGTTTAGGTCTTTTCAACCCAAGGGCACCGAGCCCTGCTTATTTTACCATCCCGGCAAGCACCAAACAAATACACAATCCCTTCACCATCGAAGGGCCATAATAGAATCATCTCCGGACCCATATCAAGGTCATGTCACGTCCAGGACATAATCATATCCGGATCCATATAAGAATCATGTCACGTCCAGAACAATACAATAATCATGAGAAGCTCCCGATATACTGATAAAAGATATACGCCTATACGATAGGCCAGAGGAATGATCCAAGCTTGCTGAAAGATCTCCAAGATTTCGGTTGACATAATTGTAATGCACAACATGCATACAAGCTCTTTATAGCAACTAGAAACAACACATGCCACTTAAACTTCATTCATCATGTATCCATGTTCCTCAGCGCACACATAACCCATTTACAAATCCACTTGGATATAACCAAGCAGGTATATCCAAGGAACATCGTTCACAAGTCTATATTCCATAGATATCAAGTTCAAGTGGCATATATTGTTCCACTTCATGCATCAGATATAAAGTAGATACTACATATGCCATATAAACTCTATCAAAATCATGTACATGTCCTTTAGTGTATACAAAACCCTTTTTTTGTCAAGTCAACACATACATACCCAAAGGACATCCTTATGAAGCAATAACATGGAATCATAGAGCTTAGATGGCATATCTTGCTTAAATACATGAATTGATACTCCAATTAATCATATATCATCGATATCAATAGGCAAAATCATCATATTTAACATACATGTATAAATCATCCATTTCTAATTAAATAAAATCATATTATCAACTGTACATAACATCTATTGCCTTAAACCTCCCTTTTAAGTCTTTATTAATCATAAAACATCATGTTATAGGTCATACTAGTATAAATCATTCTAGTATAGCAAAAACAAGAAATATGTGCTCTACACCACACACATATATATAAAATCATTAACCTTTCAAAAAATATAACCACATTTTAGAGCTTTGAAAAGATATAAACCCCTACCTCGACTTATCAATGAGAGAGAAGAAGAAATATGAAGGTTCAAGCCTTATCCGAAGAAATCCCAGCGAGGAAGATGACAAATAGCGACCAGGAGGATGATTCGAAGGATTTGGAGCTTTTATTTTGAATTAATGTTGAAGAATGGGTAAGAACCCTTCAAAGAACCCCTTATATCTCTCTCTAAAGTCCTCAGGTTGATAGGGGTGCTTATGGGTCGAGTTTTGTGAGTTTTGGTGATAAATAATGAGAAAGTGGGGTGAAATCTCTAGAAAATTCGCCACACAAGGGTCTGGGACCGATCCCAGCCTGGGACCGATCCCAGAAACATTCTGTCCAAGCTTGTTTGGCTGCAGTAACCACTGTTAGTAATTTGGTCATAACTCCTTGCTCGGAACTCGGATTGAGGTGATCTTTATGTCCTTCGAAAGGTAATTCAAAGATCTAGAACTTCCTAATTGGAAGTTTTTCCAAATTATGAATAGATTATCTCCCAAAATTTGCTGAAGGCAGCGCTCTGCCAAAACATTATCGAATGTCCAAAACTTAGCAATGGGCCTACTTTGCACCCTGTTTTGACTCTCAAGGAGTGCGAATTAGCTTTCGGTCAAAACACAAAAGTTGTAGAATGATATAAAAATTAGACATACACTCAAACGGAATCTTAATCAGATAATTAACGAAGGAGTTACAATAGCCCAAAGTTAGCCAAAATCAACAAATTGCGAAGAACCAAAACTTCTTATTTACCAACCGAAATCGATTCGGATCACCCGAATCACCAAACGATCACTCATATGAGTATAAATAAGCTAATATACTTCAATTTAAAACAAATTAAAGTACAAGGTATTACACTCCCTGCCTCTCACCCACCGCCGCCGTCCTTCTCCCGTCCTCCGCAGGCCGCCTCCCTCCTCTAGGCTCCTCCTCCGCTTGAGGTAAGACCCACTGGCACTTGTTATTTGTCTCTTTGAGTTGAATACCCATGTTATAACTGGAGCTATTTATGTGCTTGAGTTGAATACCCTAAGCTTGAAACCATCAAACACAATAACCTGTATCCTTCTTCTTTTATCCTTTTTTTTCCTCATACCTTCACTCGGGTTGATATGTGATGTTATAATAAAGAAAAAATTGGGGAAAATGCTAAAAGAGCATGAGGTGGAGGTTTTTTTGTTCGGCATTTGGATTTGGCAAACTGTAACACACACACATATATATTTATAAGTTAATTAACTACATTTGCTATTAATATAATACTAGTTCTGCCTCATGTTTCTAAAAGAAATAAATAAACTTTTAATATGGACCTAAGGTTGTCGAGATGATGAAAAATTAAAAACCCATATTGGAACGTATTTGGATGAAGTAATTATAATTTTTATAGAAATTATAAATAATAAAATTTTATTATTTAAAAGAAAATTATATATATATATATATATATATAATTTAAAGAATGACATGAATTATAATTTCACTAATTGGATAGTTATAAAGTCAAATTTGAAGCACATAATCAAATACTTATCAAATTTTGTGCGATCAATTTGATTTTAGTATAAGACTCCATTATTGTCGAATTTTAAGCTTTGAAGCACCTGCGCCATTGAAACTTCTCTTATTGCCTCTATAGACCCAAATTCGAATTGAAGCCCAATTTCAGCTGATGTTTATGCCATCCTATCTGAAGTTTCGGTACCTTTGAGTATCCTTATTCTATTTACTGATCCCACATTACACGTTGTTGTTTAGAGTTATAAATTTATATATTTCGATTTACCTCTCTTGATGATGTTGTTCAATCAAGTTGAGGGAAAAAGTTAGGATTGATGATCTAGTCGTGTGAAACCATAAATTCTTTTGAAAAAAACTAAGTTCCTAAGAAATTTGAATGAAGAATTGATAGGAAGACAGTAAAGTGATTGCGTAGCAAAAAATGCATTGTATCTTATATCCTGAGCATGGCAAGGAATAGGTGCTGAATATATTTAGACACTAGCATATTACATTTATACATTTAAACTTTATTGTAATCAAAACTTAAGTACATCATATATACAATACATTTAGTTCATAAATATAATATTGATTTGCTACTACACTAATTCTAAAAATAATAAACCCTGACCTGTAAGTTTCATTAAAATTCTACAAACGACAATTAATAATTAATAATTAATGATACGCATGTCAACTTAAATAATTAAATAATTAATGATACATATATCAACTTAAATAATTAAATTATTACTAGTCTAAATGATGTGTATAAAAGTATATTTATTACTTTTTTCCTTTTTTGTTAGGCGCCGGGGGGTGTGTCTATTAAAAGCATTGATCGATGAACTTTTTTTGATACATCATTTGAGTAAGTAATTAATGATACGCATGACCATTTAATTTAGTACACTAATTATTTCTCTAGGTTGAAGTTGCCACTGTGAGAGCTAAGCAACTGTTTCTGAAGTGAAAATAGCTCCAAAACCTCAGCTTTTGGCTACAAGTGACTGGGGATAGTTCATAATATATATATAGATTTTGAGCAATTTTTAGAGCAGTTTTTGGGCAGCTTTTGAGCTGATTTTAGAGCAGATTTTAGAGTTGTTTTTATGCAATTTTAGTGCAGTTTTTAGGCAGGTTATGAGCTGTTTTCGTGCAGTTTTTTGAACAGTTGAATGCAGAGTTAATTAACGTTGTTTTTGAACAATTCAACGTAGTTTTTGAACAGTTTTTGGAGCAGTTTTTGAGCTATTTTTATGCAATTTCAGTACAGTTTTTGGGCAGGTTATAAGATATTTTAGTGCAGTTTTTTGAACAGTTTAATACTGAGTTAATTAGTGCTATTTTTGAACAATTTCTGTGCAGTTTTTGAACAGTTTTTAGAGCAGTTTTTGAGCAGCTTTTGAGCTATTTTTATGCCATTTCAATGCAATTGTTTAGGCAAGTTATGAGTTATTTTAGTGTAGTTTTTTGAACAGTTTAATGTTGAGTTAATTAGTGCTATTTTTGAACAATTTCAGGTCAATATTTGAACATTTTTTGAGCGGCTTTTTAACTATTTTTATGCAATTTCGGTGCAGTTTTTAGGTAGATTATGAGTTGTTTTGTGAGCTTTTTTTTTTTTTAATTAAGGGAGGTCTAAGTCTCTCCCTTAATCCTACAAATAAAGAAAAACCCTCCCCTCCCACCCCATGAGTTGAACCCTTGACCTCAAGGTAAGGGTGGAGGTTGCCTACCACTGGGCCAACCTACTGCAGTTTTTGAATAGTTTAATGCATAGTTAGTTGTGTTTGTGTTGTTTGTTTTAGGTTACGATGCCTCCAATTAGGATTAGTGCTCTGCCTAACACTCGCCAGCATATCAAGGAGCGATTGTTGGCGTTGCAGAATGCCCTGCCCGTTGCTTCGACATCATTGATGCAGTATTCGCCGGCGTTGCCATTGTTGGTCTCCGTATGTTTTACTACGGGTAGCAACGCGACCACCACGGCCGGGCCCATACATAGTATTCGATCACAGCAGCAAGCACACTCGTCAAGTAAAGTTTTGATTTCTTAATTATATATCGTAATTATACATTTGTATCTAAAGTGGGATAAAGACAAGGACAATCCCGTTCCGATTGAGTTCACCCACCGCCCTGCACAGTGGGAGTCCCTCTGCGCCCACTTCAACTCTTAGTCCAATCAAGTATTTTTCCAATGTTTCACTGAATTGAATTGAACTGAACTTATAATTGTTAGGATAGGATTTTAAATTATATGTGTACTTAACTTATATATTTAAGGGTTGAAATTGTGTTTATTAATCATAAACAAATTTGAACCATTGATTGAGTTGAGTAATATGATAAAAAAATGTTGACAAAGTATGTCTTATAATATAGATGTATATGTATCTTGCAAGAAAAGGGGGCAAAAATGTCTATGGCTCGGAAGTCTGAGAAGAAGAAGGATCACACTGCTGGGAAGGTTTCGTTCGCTCACTTGGCGAAGAAGCAAAGGATCGATGGCAAAGTGGTCCCTCACTTGGAGGCCTATATGGATGCCTATTCGGCCACCTACCCCGAGGGAACAATAAAAACTTTTACACTTTACTTTTTGCTATTATTTAGTTATGCTTACTTTATCTATATATTTACACTTTACTTTTGTATGTATCAATTTAGAAGAAAAAATAGAATGCACCAGTGCTGTTTATGCTTGTACTACCTCTGTCCCAATTTAATTGTCCAGCTTTGAAAAACTAAAACTTAAGGAGACATAATGATTACTTTAACAGAAAATGCTTATTTCCAAAAATAACCTTTATTTTTTCCCTAATAAAAAAAGGTGGCGGGACCCACAATAAAAAAGTGGTGATAGCTTAAAGGATAATATTGGAAATAATAAAAAGTGCTTTAATTAAAGACTTACTAAATATAGAAAGTGGACAACTATTTTGGGACATCCAAAAATGGAATAGTGGACAATTAAATTGGGACGGAGGGAGTATATCTCAATTTGTAGGTATGCTTGTACATGGTTGCATATCTTGAGGCTTGATAATTTACAATTCTAACACACAGATACACAAAGACATTGAATTTTTTGGGCATGAATTTAGGGCAATATATGAATATGAATTTATATATATGAGTCTGAATTTATTTTTGTATTTAAGTAATTTGAACTTTATTCTTTAGTATTCTTTGATTATGTATATATATATATGTGTATGTATGCCTTATTGCTTGTTTGGTTGCATATCTTATGGTTTAGTAGAATTAGATTGCGTATGTTTGTTTGGTTTAGTACAATCACTTATCTGGTAGTCAAAGCATGAGATTGAATAAACACACACACACACACACAAATGTTTGGTTTGGTTTGAATATACACAAGCATGAGTTATAGCTGCTAACTAAAGATGTGTAATTTGTAGATGTATTGAAGCTTAGTTTGGTTTGTTTACTTTGTTTGGTTCGTTTATGAATTATAAATGTTTTCTTATATTGCAATAAACTGTGAAGACATATTAACTGTTATTTTCATGAGGTTTATTTATGAATTTTGTTTGATATGGAGTTTAATTATTTCGATTTGTATTATAATTTTAGTTTCAACACTGGTACATTCTTTTTTTTACTTTTAACTTGTATACTTTATTTATACGTTATTGTTATTTGCAGGCGAGAGTGAGAGCTGCCACTGATGAGTCCGTGGCGAAGATAATGGCTGATCGGCCTACCACCGAGGAAGGATCCGAGGCTTCGATTCATCTCCCTCTTGACGAAGAGATCCGTATCATTGAGAGTGAGATCAGTTCTTCGAGAGGGACTAGGATCCGAGGCTTTGGGAGCTTTGTAGTCAAAGAGCCGAAGAAGAGAGGTCCCACGGAGTCGGTGCAGATAAACCTCCAAATGGCGGCATGGATCGTCCTTCAGGTAGTACTGGTGAGGAAACCCAATAGGTTCAAGGTTAGTATGAGATGATGAACACTTGTCCTTCTTTGCCCTCTTCGATTTAGGCAAAGGGAATTTCGACTAAGGCAAGCCGAGGTCAGTAGCCTCTGTGATAGCTACAAGTCTTCTCCTCACACGGAGGTAGCTTTTTTCAATCTTAGTGAGTTGGTTGTATGTGATGTCTTCAAATTGTCCCAAACCTCTCGGTTTACTCAATAGACAGGGAGTTTGACCGATTAATCCCCTAGGCGCTAGGCCCCCCCTTGCCGACCTAGGAGCGGCTAGTGATTTTTAGAACATTGTGAAACTCGTTTTTAGGATTAGATTTGACTCATATGCCCTACTACCTTAAAGCTTCTCGAAGGCATTAGGTAGGTCCTTTGGCGATAGATAACATCTTCCATCATTTATGCAAGTTTAAGAGATGCTTTTGTACACTTCTTGTTCTTCTGTACTTGATTTGGTTTAATTCCTCTAGTTCTTTAACCTTATGGATTTGGGATTCGGCTGGACTATTTAGTATTACAAAAGAATTTTGGAGTTCAATTTTAGATTTCTACAATTGGATGGTATGA
The DNA here is from genome assembly GCA_021464415.1 of Lonicera japonica. Taxonomy (NCBI): domain Eukaryota; kingdom Viridiplantae; phylum Streptophyta; class Magnoliopsida; order Dipsacales; family Caprifoliaceae; genus Lonicera; species Lonicera japonica. The sequence goes on from CM038471.1 coordinate 25,444,280, forward strand.
AAGAAAAATCAGTGTGTGCAGGAAATTTTAAAATGGGTCTCGGAGCTTGAGGCACGAAAAAAAGCGGAGCTTGAAGTGATGGAAGCGCGACAAAAAACGAAGCTTGAGGCGATGGAAGCGCGACAAAAAGCAAGCGATGAGGCGCGACAGAAAGCAAGAGATGAGGCAATGGAAGTGCAGGTGCGAGATCTAATATCATCGATGACAATGAATCTTCCTATGGGTGGTGGTAGACCATGAGAGATTTATTGATAGACTTGTCTATTTATAAACTATTTTGCATCTTTATATATAGACTTCTTTATTTTCCCGCTATTGTTAGACATATGGTATTTTTATTCTATACTTGAATTTTGGCTTGTAATTAGATTTTGTACATTTCAATTTTGGCTTGTAATTAGACTCTTCGTATATTTCAATTTTGGCATGTAATATTATACTTTGTACATTTCAATTTTAGCCTGTTTTGTGTGTATGAATGAATTGGTATCAAATTTATATTGCATGATGATTTGTAGAAAGGTTTTTGTGTGATTGAATTGTGTGTGAATGAATTGGTATCAAATTTATAATGTAGGTTGATTCGTAAAAAAGTGCAGGTGTGGTTGCACAATAATACAACTTATTATGAAACAGGTCTGGAACCTCTTAGGAGACATACAAATTAATGTATGTCGCCTAAGTGGCGGTATTTTACCTTTAACTAAACAGACTTAGGCGGCAGACATAAATTTGTATGTCTCCTAAGACACCACTTAAGCGACCTAAGAAATAGAGTATGTCTCCTAAGTGGTACACTTACGAGACATACTCAATTGCTTACGTCTTCTAAGTAACCACTTAAGAGACATACTTTATTGCTTATGTCTTGTAAGTTAACCACTTACGAGACATACTCTATTACTTATGTCTCCTAAGTCAATCACTTAGGAGACATACTCTATTGCTTATGACTCTTAAGTAAACCACTTACGTGACATACTCTATTACTTATGTCTCCTAAGTAAACCACTTACGCGACATACTATATTTGTATGTCGCCAAAGTTCTTGGGCGACACCACTTAGGCGACATAGGGTATGTCTCCTAAGGCTTAGGTGACATACATCAGCTCTTAGGAGACATAATTTCTATGTCTCTTAAGTGTCTATTTTAGGTAGTGATCATTCCAAGGTTGGTCTTAAGGATGCCATGTTTGATCCTATACGCGGTTGAGATGGGACACACCATTGATCTAGCCGAGGTTCTGTTTTCATGTATTGTCGAGTGTTTGACTCGTAGGAAAGAAGGTTACCATTCTCCTACAGGTTTTGTGTTAGGATCCCTCATCACTCAAGTATTGACTGAGATTTGGAGTGTTCAGTCTTTTAAAACCAAAACTATAGCCCATAGTTCTCGCGATACATACAATTTGACTTCATGGAAGAAGTTGTCTCAGGACCTCATGTACATTAGAGCCGAAAGAGATGAAGATTTCGTTTTCATTCTTATGAGAACACAAGGAGATAAAGTTCAAAAGGGAATGTTATTTAAGGTTTGATTCGCCGGCGGTTGAAATCGTATCGTCCTTCAGTTCAGCTAGAAGAAAAGGGGCTCAAAGGGATGCTCAAGCAGATTTTATCTAAAATAGATTGTCTTCATCGCAATCAAGTCAAAATCCTGCATAATCATCACGTGATCGACAAGCAAGTTCACCATTTTGGGAAGTATTTGGAATTCTTGAATTTTAGCATGAGTTTGATGTTGAGGCTGGTCCGTTTGAGCCGTAAGGGGAAGAACATCAAGAGGGAAAATAAGAAGAAGAGGAAGAAAGTGATGATGCTTCTGAGAGTTCTGGATCCGAGTCTGGTGGCGAGGATTGATCGTCATTATTTCCTAGGACTAGGTTCTAGGCATGTTTTGTTTCCTTGTTAAATCATTTTCCTCATTATTTATTTAGGAGTCCTTTTATGTTTTCTAGACATTAATGTTTTATATTTGTTCTTTCTTTCTGGATATTGTCACTTAGTCTTGATATTAATATGCTATGTTTTGTTTTTCAAAATTTTTCTTGCATATTATTACTTGTATTTGGTTATATCTCACAAAAAAGGGGATAATGGTTTCACAGGTTTAGGGGGAGACTTATTTGTTTATTGATTTTCTGATTTATATTATCTCTCACATAAACCCATGTGTTTTTCACGATATTGTTTTACTTGTGATGTTTTAGGTTCAGTTTCAAGTCCATCCGCTGGAAATTGCTGGGAATTTGACTTGTTAGTGTGTATCGAGTTTTTAGTCTTTTTGTTTAGGCTTAAGTTATCTTTGTATAATTTTAATTTCGTTTGGGATTGTGGTGTTATAGTAATCAAGTAATTGCGTCTGTTTAGGATGTTTTGTGTTTTGTTTGGGAATAGCCAAATGAGGAGTTTGTAAGGTCTATTAGTGTTGGCTTTATTTCTTCGACGAAAACACTTTTTCACTTGTTGAATCAATCATGTTAGTCTTTGAATATTTCAAGTGACAAATTACAAAGAATCATGCATTTAAGATCAATCTTTTAGTAAGCTTGGTAAGTTTATTTTGTTCAAATCTAGGTGGTGCAATTTGTTTCAAAAACAAAACGTTCTTCAATTAAAACATTGTGAAATCAGTTCAAAATAATTTAGTATCCTTGGAAGTGTTTTTCAAGCAAACATGTTCAGTTTCACTTTAGGACAAGGTGGACTAGTACACATTTCTCCTAGTGTATCGGTCCGGCAGTAAACAAACTCAAATCCATGGAAACTGATTCTCAGGCAGCTGGACTAGTACATATGACTGTTCTTGGACCGGTCCGGCAGTATTTGGTGGACCAATACATATTGTATTAATGTGGAACCGTCCAGCTAAAGTTTTTAGCCAGCAAATTTTTATCACAAAAAATTGATCTTTTAGTTATGTTTCCTAATTCAAAAAGGAACCTAACTTATTTTTTCTTATAAATAAAGACCAATGGCCATTGATCTTATAATGATCTTTTAATATCAATTTAAAACACTTTTTAAAGAGCAATCACACCACCTTTTGAATCAAAATCCATGCTAAATTAATTATTCTTCTTCAAGAATGAAAATCCCAAGCCCGTCATTGAAGCACGAGGCTACCAAGGAGATTGGAGCGAGTTTGAGGCGTGTGATATGCTGTGTTCTAAATCGAGCAATTCGAGGAGGAAGCTTCAACACTATAGGTTACATCTAGAATAGATAATATGTCTAAGTCGGTTTGTGATTAATCGAGTTTGTAGCTTTTATGATTATTATAGAGGAATTTGTTTGTTGAGGATTAGTCCTGCACTACAGGGATACCTCGTTAATTCTAGTCTTGATTATATGTTGATTGATTGAATTGTTTGATGCATGCTAGACAAAATTGAATATATTTTCTAGAATTAAAATCGGTAGACTTTTAGCACTTTGTTTCTTCTATGATCATTAAAGTATTTTTGCGTACAATTAGAGAATAATATACCTAGGTTAAATTACTCCGCACGTAATTTTTCATTTAGCATAATCATTCAAAGAAGGTGGTAATCTATCAATAAGACAGGTGATAATTCTTAATAAATTTTGTTCTTTTTTTCTCCACTCATTGAAGAAGTTCTTGGAATTCATGAATTTGATTTTCCATGGTTTTCTTTTCTTATATTTTGATATTATTAATGTTTGAGACCTTAAATTTATCAACACCAACGTCAACTAAGCTATACTCAGATTCCAAGTATTCCTATATTTCCTTTGCAGTTTCAGTAGTAGTTTGATAAACATCATATAGATGGTTAGACAATGCACCTAGGATCTTATTTTTGGAATGAAAATCAATTTGGTTTGATTCCTTGACTAGATTGAGTTTCTTTTACAGGGCGACAATAGTTCTAATACACATGATCAATACTTTAGTTGATTTTGCCACCTACAAAAATGTTAGCCATTAAATTTTTCCGGTTTCACGCTATTAGCTTCTTCCATATTATTCTTTTAGTTAAGGGCTTCTCAATGAGAGAGAGAGAGAGAGAGAGAGAGAGAGAGAGAGAGAGAGAGAGAGAGAGAGAGAGAGAGAGAGAGAGAAAGAGTGGCTACTGGAGTGCAATTTTTAAATACCATATTGTCATTAAGTTTGTTTAATATGATGGCAAAACAATATGCTAAAAGAAAAGTAATATACTCCATAGTAATTAAAAATGGTCTAAATCTCATTTTCCTTTGAAAATATTCTAGAAACTTTTAGAAATAATTGTATTATTTTAGTAATTCAAAGAATGTTATTGAATATTTTCTAAAGGTTAATTTAATTGTTAGACAATACTATTTAAAGCCAACAGGTTAAATCTTGAATTATAAATTCACAGAAGGTTTTGGCAAAATAAATACATTGTAGAGTTGGAATGGCACAATAAATACATAATAGAGTTGGAATAAATAATTGGTAAACTAAGTGCATATTAGAATTGAAATTAATAATAGTTATTGTGGAAATTATGAAACTCAAAATCTTGTTTTATTTTAACATGATTAAAAATGTATTAATACAACTTTGTTTTAGACTCAAAAGTTATCTAGTGAAAATAACCTCAAGCTATTTACCTTAGCCTTTGATTTTCCTAACACCTCTTCCTGTGGAATTTATCCTTATTGGCAAAAACGAAAGAGTTTGCACCTCGGCTCTTGCAGTGCATCTTGTTCCCATATAGTGAACAGGAACCTATTATAAGCATGGTCGATCTACATGGGAGTGATATACTAAAGGAAACATCATCTCATAAAAAAAAACCAATCATCTCATCAGAAATCTAATCTTCCCAACAAACTAAAAATAACATTCAACGTTATCTCAATTAAAACAATTTAAAAACATAAGTCAATTAAAATAGTTTAAAAAACATAAGTAGAGTATGAAATGTGTACTAATGAAGAAAACAACGAAATGCATCCAAGTGCATCTTGTTGGGGAAATTAATGAAATATATTATACTATTGTTTTTGTCTTAATTATTGTACCATACCAATAGAGTAGTAGATAAATAATTATAAATAAAATAAAATAAAAAAATTGAAGTGAGAAAAGTCTGGCATGTGAGATTGAGAAGCGAATATTCGCGGTCATAAAACAACCATATCCCTCCTACATGCGAGCTTTTGTGTGGCTATGAATTTCTCCAAGATAAAAACCTAGTGCTATTAACCTTGTGTATTCTATTAGACATGTTCACAGTAGGATCTTATCAAACCTTCATCTTGTTGCCCAAATAAAGATTCAAATAGAAAATAAATATAAGGTCGAATATGAAGTAGTCAATGAGAAATATAGGAGTAAGAGAGAATAATAGTAAGTTTATGTGTTTTCTATGTGTTACTCAATGACACCCAAGGTCCACTATTTACAGGGTCACTATAGAATTCACCTAATGGGGATAACAATCTACGCGCCATCTATGTGCTTTTATCGCATCCATTGAGTTAAGGGTTATCAGCTCCCAGCATTCACTTGACCAAGTCTAGCTAAACTAAGTAGACTAAGTGAGTATATAAACAAGTTTAACCGCAAACAAAGTCATACCCAACTCAAATATATATAAATATATTAACAAATAAATATTCAAAAAACATAATAAAATAATATAGATTAAAATATTTTGAAGTATTGAACTTTCTTAACAAACCCCCACAAGTTTAAAACTTCATAAAATGTAAAACAAATTAAATACAACAATAAGAAAGGAAACTTAATACCATGCAATGGGCATAGGTGTCTTTCGGACTTGAACCTATACTTAGTGTTGACAATGACAATTTAACATATTAAGGATCATAGTGAACTAGGTATTGAACTAAATTGTAACACTCTGTGTTTCGATAGGTGTATTTTCGTTAATTTAGTTAACTATTTGTCCGATTCATTCATAGACTTAGACAAGTCTAAATGTTCCCACACGTCACTTTGGTGTTATGGATAAAAATATGAAAATTTTGATTTAATTTGGAACTAGTTTGAGCAATTTGGTGCGTTCTTAAAAAATTTGGCGTAATCTTGAATATTTGATTTTTCTACTTTTCTTATATTCGGTTCATCGACCTAGGAAGGTCCGAATTGAGTTTAGTCTTTTCTAACATGTCACATTATAGTTATTAAACCTTCCAACAAAGTTTCATTAAATTTGGACTTCATTTAAGCATTTTTGAGTATTTAGTATAATTGGATTCTATTCTTAACGATTCCTACAAATCTCGATTGTGGTTCACGAACTTTTAGACCTCTGAATTCAGTTATGTTTTTTTAAACATGTCATAAATATTTCTGGAAATTTGTTTCACTATCGGAATTGAAATGAGCACTTCATAGGCATTTTTCGAACCCGAAATTTCTACTCGTCGATTGGATTTTAGTCGACTTTGGAGACTCATAACTTCTTCATTAATTATCCAAATTCCACTCAGTAAACTCCTGTAGTTTCATCTTACATTCATCTATGGTCAAAACAGAGTGCGAAGTAAGTCCATTAGCAAAAATCAGATTCTGCTGAATTTCGGCAGAACACTATCTTCGACCAAAATTTGGTATTAATCTATCACGAATTTGGAGAAACTTCATCTTGTGAAGTTGTAGAAATTTGAATTATCTTTCCGTTGATATAAAGATCATCCCAATCGGATTTCTGAGCAAAGAGTTATGGCTAAATTATGAACAGTGCACCATAACACATTTGGTTAATCCGGGTTTGATCGAGTCAACTCGTTTGTTTTCGGTTTTGACCAACTTTGACCATATTCTTCACTCCTTAAAATATCATTTTAAAGCATTGGGACCAGGGGAAAGATATATACACTTATAGAGAGAGAAATGGGTGTTAATGGATGATTTCTAGCTCAAATAAACAGTTTTTACTCCGAAATTGTGGATTTCTCAAGTTTTTGGCGTGGCGAGTCTATTTCCTAGCTTGGTTTTCTCGAATGGTGGATGTAGGTGGTTGATTTGGGGCTCTTAATTTCTATCCAAAAGTGATTAAGGTGGGAACTTCCCTTCATTTCTTCTTTCATTGCTTGGAGATTGTTGTATGAGTACTAATACTAGATTTTCAATACCAAAATCTTACTTTTCTTTGCATGCATGTGGTTTATGCTTGATATATATAATCTGAGCATGTTGATAATTATTATATGAGTTGTTGATGATGGAATTAAGGGCTGATCGTAGTGGATGTTGGTATTTATGGATTATTTTGAGATTTTGGTACCGAAATCACTAAAAACCTAGATTTTCGGTATTAAAACCATACTTTCCTTTGGATGAAAATGGTTTGAACTTGATTTACATGATCTGAGCATTGAGTTTAATGTTATATGAGTCCTATGTGATGAATATGAGAGCTGATCGTAATGCATGTTGGTATACATGGGTTGTTTTGAGATTTTCGTACCGAAATAGCTAGAATAGTCACATGCATGTTTAATAGCAAAATTTTAATCAAAATTTACCAAATTTCAGAATATTAATCAATTTCAAATCATATTTTAAACTCGTGGTTAAACATGCATGAGGTGTTTGGCGATATTACTAGCAAGTCAAGTATTACTCCTCTTACTAGTCTTCACTAAATGCTTCAAATTAAGAAATTTGGTTAGTACAAGTATAATTCATGAAGAAATTTGAGATTTTTGGATTATGTATTACTATTATTAATGATTTTATTGTTGGCCCTTTTTGGTATAATTATGCAATTACATAAAAGAAAAATGCTACTCTGCTAATATGGAGCGTTAAAGCAGTAAAGACTATCTTTGTTGTTCTTGAAATTCTAAAACACTATCGGTTAAGTATATAAATTGTTATGAAAAATATTGAGATTGTTGGAACCGAATAAGTACCAGTATAGAAATGCTTGAGTTGTGTTATTGCACAGACCTATGGTAAAGATGAGGTGCCATAAATCTGGTTACCAGTGCACTGACCCATGGTAAGAGGGGGTGCGTTTGTGAGTAGTGTATTCCGTCTAGTACCGGTATTAGGTCGAGAAGGAGGAGGAGGTGGATGGATGTTTATACAGCTATCGTGTGAGATACGTATTGATAATTAATAAAATTATATTTATGCTTTATATATAGTTTTTCTATAAATTGGTATAAATCGGAAATTTTGTTAATAATTGAATTGTGAACTCTCTTATATTATAGTACGATCATGCATTGCATTTTCCCTTTCCCTATAGTTCCCACTGGGCCATTTGTGGCTCATTCCCTCATTTTCCTTTCAGGTACACATCGTGTCTTGGTAGAGGTCGTCGAGCAGGTACAAGTTCATCTTAGAGTCTTCTCTGATGCCCCTATGGAATTAGTTGTTGTATTATCCTAATTTATAGTAGTTGTAACTTCTAATTAAGTTTGAGTACTTGTACTGTCTATGGATGTACTAGTTGTATTTATCGAATTTGGATTGTAATGGATTTGAGAAGTATTCTATATTTTCGCGTTGTTTATTATACATGATGGATTCCTTAGTATTTACGAATACTTCATGCCTAATTTTTATTAGATTTCTCTACCTTGTTTAATTTATCAGTTATGTTTATTTGTCTATCTGCTGTTAATTAGATACAATATCCGTTAACACCAGCTTAATTAGGCGGGTTGTCACATAAATCCTTTGTGCCAAATTTCAACTAGTCACATTGGCATGGCAAAAACATTGCGTGCTATTAACATCTAAGTGCAGGTGGTCAATCAAGTCATAAATACTCGGTAAGCCTAAAGTTGATTTATGGGGAATGCAACAATTAAACTTAAGGTTAATGCTTATTACTTAGAAAAATAAAAATGAGAAGTTGATGAAAAGGTTTTGGGAAAAAGGGAAGTAGACTAGCACTCTATATTGCCTAATTAGGCGCAAAGGAAAAATCTATTACTAAGGTACAAAAGAAAGAGAAAACCACAAGAGCAAGTTAGATGCCTAATAAGGCTTTAAACTGCACTATGGGAGCACACAATTGAATTCAATGTAAATAAATAAAATAAAACAACATATTAAAGTGAAAAATAAGATTATAAAATGATGTTAAATCAAGAGAAAACATACGTTAGGGGTACCTGCAGCTAGTGAATTCAAAATTAGACCAATTAAACTTGAATTTCTACTGAAATCCACCCCTTAGGCTCTCCTACCATTGAAATCTATCCCTAGATAAAGCTTATGATGATTCATGCATGACAAAGACCATATAGGACGGCATTTAGCGATAAAATCCGACAATGAGACTTTTGACTTTTAAAAATGTAATTTTGAACCTAGCAATGCTAGTGCATGATAAAAATAAAATAATTCTTAAAAAAATTAATAGCCAAACATACGTTTAATTACAGCTAGGTTAGAACATGATTGGAAGTAAATCTGACTTCAAACTGGTGGCAAAAGTCAAAACCAGCACTTTTTTTATTCTTAAGGCCTTTTGTAACAAAGCAATGCCAAACTCAACGAAATCACTTGAATATCTAACCAAATAAATATAATGTCCTCAAATTAAACTCGTTAGGGTTTGAGTAAAACAATTCGTGAGTTGGCATTTTTCGGTTCTTAATCAAATGGAATTTTGAATTATTCGTATGAAAACTTGTTGAATGGCATGCAAACATAAGACATCACCAATAAATTCAATAAGTGATCTCTAACCAATGATAGACAATTAAAACATGTAATTGGATGACATTAAAAGGTTAAAGTTCACATTATTTCACTACAGACCCCTAACTACGAATTTAGCTAGCGATAATTGATAGAAATGAGCAAAGAATATTAACTAGAATAGTAAGAACATGATATATAAAATTTACAAATGAAATTTTAAAATTTAGTTTATGGAATTTCGAGATTCAAAACTAAAATGACAAAACAAAAATTCGTATGAACATCCCCTAAAACGTGAAGTAGGTTTATGATCTCACATAACTAGTTAATCAATACAAAATCAAGCAAACAAACAAAAACAAGAGAATTGAAAAAAATTGGAAAATTAGGGTTTATCGGTATAAAATTATGATTTGGAATTAAAACTTTGAATTAATTGATGAATGAATGGAATAACACACTTTTACCACCTTCTAATAACAATAAATAAACTAAACTAAGTGTTTGATTATAGAAAACATGAATAAATCTCTCTAAACAAAAGTACATATGTTTTGTAAAAGATCCTAAGAAACAATTACTACAAACGACCACTCTCTGCGGACCTCCCATGATCTAAATTCCTTTTTTCATAGTATTATATACTCCTTAACAAGTCCTTGGGTCATGGGTGAAGTCACAACATTTGGATGCAAGACAATCAGGAAAAAAAATGGATTTTTGGGTTTTTTTGAAGATTATGATGGATCTTAGCTTGTGGGAGTTGATCCCCGCTTAGGTGAATCCTCCAAGAATATATGCAACTTGTACCCTGCAGAAGTGTGTCTACATTGGACTCATTAAAGGTATTACCATTCTTTAATGTCATATAACACTACCACTATGTCATAAGGATGAGCAAAGAACTATATATATGAATGTCTTATTTTTTTTAAAGTGTTGGTATAAAAGTCATGCAATATGTATTTTTTCTACCCACTGAACCTCCTTCATGGAATCTATAATCACAGGGTTTAGGTTATTTCCCTAGGTGACTCCCTTATGGGTTTAAGCCCATCCCCTTGACAAGTATAGGACGACATTCCTAGATAATCCTTTTGTTAACTGATCAACAATATTTTTCTTTGATTGTGCAAAGTTTAAATAAAATATTCCTTTGTGAAGCAAACTTCCAATAGATTGGCATCTCAATAAGACACATGTATTGTAACACCCCCGCCTTAATTATCAGGATAACACCCGTAATTAAGACCTGGAGTGTTACTAACCCATCTTAGATTGACTAAAATGGGTATACATGTATATACACAAATAAATTAAAACCGTAAATATCATACGTGTCCATTTACAAGACGTAAGATGATAGTACAGTACATAAACATACATACATGCATATCATCGTTTTACAAAACCAATTAAGTACATTCAAGATAATAAACAACACTTCGGGATAGCCGTGGCTTCCAATGAGAGCATATACACAATAAAAATGATCCGTATCAAAGCCATTTAGTTCGTTCCCAAACCCTAAGTTTTGTTAGCCTTACTCATCCCCTTTGTACCTGTATTTGTTGATTAAAAAAATAGGGTGAACTCACAGCTTAGTAGGGGAAAATAGGGGATATTACGTTTATAAATACATTTCATCGATTCTTTAACAAATCATCTTAAACGAATATTCAACTCACACCATTATTTTATATGACAATGCACGCACATGCTAATGCATGTTACCTCCCTTGTGTCAACCGCTGGGTCACATCGTCAAAAAGACATATATTAATTCCAGTTACGTAGCCATAACCGTGATATTGAGAATCTGAATCGTTGATAAGAAAATATCTTTCTTTGCCTCAAGAAATGCATTGCTGACACAATAATAGAAATGGGACTATCTGTCCCCCAATCCATACAAGAATAAATATAAACCGAACCCATGGTGCTTTGCCAATTACCTAAGTTCCCGGGTCATTTGTCGGTGGCTTATAGGCGGCCAAATGAATCTCCCCCGAGGGTTTAGGGATTTTCAACCTAAGGGCATCGGTCCCCACTTATTTTCCATCCCGACAAGCACCATTCAAATATTCACATCATCATGGTCATCCGTGACAAAACATAACCATTTCCAAGAAATTTCATTAACCGATCATCTTGGACCCGGAGATATCAATATAGTAATGAAGTCCTCATAAATTACCATAAGAATTAAGAATCCTTGAAGCATCCAGACGCTCCACAATGAGCATAAGTTATAGATAAAGAAATATAAGCTCCTCGTGAAACTACATCCGTATCATATACTATAAGAGAGATCCGAACTTGCTAGAATACCGCCACGATGCCAGGTTGACACAACAATTATGCATAAAGTGCATTTCATGCTGAACATGCTCTAAAACCAACATATGCTATATAAACTCCATTAAGCATTCATCTATGTCCCTTGCGGTGATACACAATCATTTATCAACCATTTTTCTGATATAATTGTATATGCACTCTCAAGGGCAACCATAGAGATCAAACAATGCTTAAATCACGAGATAAGATGGCACATATTGCGTCTCTCATGAATTCATAGTTTGAACACTTTTATGCTATCAATAACAGTAACTATACTATCAGATATGAATATGAAACAAATTATGCCATGTACATTCTAATAAATTTTACATCATATCCCTTGGTGTACATAGTTCATTAACTAATCAATTTTCTCAACAAAGACTATCCACACAACCAAGGAATTTCTTATATAATCTAGAAAACACGTTATATCTAGTGTAGATGGCATATCTTGCCTCAAATCATGCATTCATAGTCTTATAGCATAGTCTTATAGATCTTAAAACAACATATATAACCTCCTTATTTTCAAGTTCTCAAGTAAACACAATGATTATCGAGCAATAAAATCGTTTTATTAGCTTTTGAAAGCAAGGAAACCCCTACCTTGAGTTGATAGGCCGAAAAGATGAAGAAGAGATGGTGACCTGAGTCTTACTTGATGAAATCCCAAAGGTTCCAAGGTTGATGATGATGAATAATGTAGACGAAGATTTGAAGCTTAATTCTTGAATTGGAAGCGATTTTTGTGTAAAACTTTCTTCAAAAATCCTCACCCATGAGTTTCCTTCCTTATCTAGAGTTCTCTAGAGATTTCCCTTGAAAATGGGTAAAAAATTCTTTAAAACAAGTTTAAGTCGGTGATGAACAGTAACTGGCGGACCGATATGCAAAACCCTTAGACCGGTCCGTGGGTCACAAGTATGCTGATTTTTAAAGGCAGGACCGGTTTACAAAAAGAAAGACCGGTCCGCGCTTCAGTCTGCACCTCTAGACCGGTCCGAGTGTAAATTTTTGCCCAGGTGCACTGTTCGTAATTTGGCCATAACTTTTCGCTCGGGACTCTAATTGAAGCGATCTTTATGTCCATGGAAAGGTAATATAAAGATATACAACTTTCTTAGAGGAAGTTTTCCCAAATTCAGAACAGATAATTCCCAGAAATCCTCCAAAGACAGCGCTCTGTCAAAGCACTATCGAACGAACATAATTTAGTGATTGGCCTAATTCGGACCCTGTTTTGTCCAAAAAGAAGTGCGAATTGAACTTCGATAAAAATATGAAAGTTATATAATGGTATAAAACCTAGAAGTAGGAATAAACAAAAACCAAATTGGATAAAAGATGAGGAAGTTATTATGCTCCAAAGTTGGCTGAAAACAAGGAATCGCGTAAGGCCAAAACTCATGATTTTTGAACAGAAACCGTTTTCGACCATTCAAATCACAAACAATCATTCACATGAGTATAAGGACACTGATACAACTAATACAAAGTGTAAACATACTACGAGGCTCCATAATACGGGATTTCTCCCCTTCCATACTACATCCAACCAAATTTACAACAAATTAAAGTACGGGGCATTACATGTATTCAACATTTTATTACAGTGGGCTTGATGTATTAAATTTATAACCTCTAAACAATTGCAATGTATTGATATAGTAGGCACATGTTTAGTTGTAATAGGCAAGTCTAGGAGTAAATTCTTACTCCATTTGGCCTCTATACATGTGGTACCTAATGCTATAAGTTCAGATTCTACAATACTCCTAGATAAAATAGTTTGTTTCTTAGATCCCCAGGACTCTAGCCTGAAGGAATATATATACGGAGGTTGATTTTACATCAAGATTATAAGTTATCCTAAACCCTTGATAACAAAGTGATATATCCAATATTCCTTTAAGGAATTTAAAAACTTTTTCCAAGGCATTCCAATGATCTTTATTTGGATTATGAGTATATATATTTACTAAGACTCCCAACAACATATGTGATATCAGGCCTAGTTTTATTTGTTATGAATAATAATGATCTTATCATTTGGGAATACTTAAGTTGGTGATATCAGGCCTAGTTTAAGTTCATGCATGGATCATAAGGAGTAGACATAGGTTTACAGTTAAAGTAGGTGTTTTTTTAAGCATCTTCTCAATTGTATTACTTTAGTTGCGATAACACGTTCAATTGTTCTCTTTAATTTCATCCCTAAGATCATGTAGGTTTCTCCCAAATCGTTCATATAAAAGTTATTAGACATATAATTTTTAAAAATCATTTACAATCTTTAAGTGTGTTCTAAAAATTAAAATGTCAATCACATAAAGCCAAAGGATTACACTTTGACCATTATATTCTTTATAGTATAGACATTTGTCATGTTCATTGATTCTAAAACACTAGTCTAAAATAATCAATTTTTTCATGCCATTGTTTTTGAGCTTGTTTTTATCCGTAAAAAGATTTAACTAGTATACAAATCTTATGTTCTTTTCCTTTGACCACAAATCCCTCTGGTTGATCCATATATATTTCCTTCTTTAAGTCTCCATTTAAGAATGAGGTTTTAATATCCATTTGATGGATTATAACATTATGAACCGAGGCCAAGTCTATTAAGATCCTAACGGTAGTGTTCCTTAAAACTGGAGAGTAAGTATCAAAGAAGTGTTAGATTAATTTTATATTAATCTTAATTGGGACCACATATGTAAATTATTAATGTGTGTTCACATTAAGAAGCCTTCTAATTAAGTGATCTAATTAAGTTTTAAGTAAGCTTAAGGGTATTTTTGTTATGAAATTAATATGTAGAGACCAAATTGTAATTTTTAAATTGATGAGGGGCCAATTTAAAAATATTCAAAGGTGAAAACCGCTTTGGCAGTTCCAAAACAGTTATCACGTAACTAAGGGGTTATGGTCCCCATTTGAACGTGATTTTTATCCCAACTCTCCGATTCCTCTTCAACAGAGAAAAACAAAAATTAACCAAAAGGGAAATCACGTATCAATTGGAAGACTTCCTTAACCTTCTTCTCATTAATCATCTTCTCAAATGGATTCAGTTACATATCTCCTTTACCTCTTAATAATTAATTTGATACACGATCTTAAGATTAAGGTTTTAGTGTTAATTAATCCTTACAATTGGTATCAGGGGAAGGTTGTATCATGTTTATTGTTAGAGATGTTACGTGGAGAAATTATGATTGTGATTCCTATGAATTTGTTGATTATATATATCAATTTTAGTGTAATCCAACTGTCTGCTGGATGGATTTAATAATTATAGAATTAATGGGATGGACGGATCGGTACCGTAAGACTTGAATATATATATGTATAATTTTAGTATAGAATATACATGAATGGTATGCTAGTCTGCCACGAAGTGGTTGGCTTTTCCTTTTGATTGTTTTTTAAAGATTTTGCCTTATTTTGTCATTTAGTGAATTTTAAAGATATTTATATGCGTGACTAATAAATTGGCACCTTTATTTTAATATTATGATCATTGAAAAGTCAAAACATATATATATGCCATGATTACATTCCATTTATACTTATATGCGTACTTGTGGCTTCTTGACATGGAGATACATATATATATATATATATATGTATATTATATGTGTGTTAAGTGTATTCATATAAGGTATAATTAGTGAATAGTTAGGCGGTGCTTTAAATTCAATGCTTAATTGTGGAATCTTTTGATTTAATTCAATTTGACTTATATGTATACATATATATATGAAGGAAAAATTTCAGAAATTTGATGGAGAAGATAAACAGTTTTTTTTTTCGTACTAGCATTGTCACTGTTTATAGCAGTGACCAGTTTATCCCTAATTGTCACAGTTTGTAACTGTGACTAGTTTCAGTTTGTCACTGTTTTCGGCAGTGACAAAGTAATCAGAATTTTTCCTGTTTATAATAAATTTGATTAATTACATGCGACATCTATTTTTTTTATTACTTGTCTAAGCATTCTATGAAGGCCAATTTACATTAGATGTTACCAAAGTGACCTCTCTTGTGTAGATAAAGAATGATTAGATATTTGTGTTTATTTAATTCGTGCGAATATTAACCAATCCAAAGAGGGGTTCATATTTGGCTGAATTTCATACACATTTGTGATGGTACATATGTGACAATTATTTAAGTAACTTAATGTGAATAGTAAATCAATCCAAAGATAGATTTGTTATTTGACATAACTTATTGTCAATATTTGATCATTACAACAAGAGTACCACTTACAATTAATATCATTGTCCAAAGGCTTGGTATTGATGTTGTACTAGGTATCTTGAGATGTTGCGATAGAATTAATCAATTTATAGACTAGTTATTTGGTTCTTTGATGTGAGCATTATTGTTAATTTAGTTTACTTTTGTTCTTTATTCAGCTTTAATGTCTACTACTTCTATATCTGCAAACATGAGCAATGTTCCAATGTTAAATGGAACAAACTTTAAGGACTGGAAAGAGAATATATTAATTATTCTTGGCTGCATGGACATAGACTTGGCATTGAGAATGCCAAAACTGAATGATCTCACTGAACAAAGTACTCTTGAGGAAATTGCGTATTTTGAAAAGTGGGATCGTTCAAATAGGCTAAGTCTCATGATCATGAAGCATGGAATTCCATAGGCCTTCAGAGGTGCAATTACAGATGACAATATCATTGCCAATAAGTTCCTTGAGGAAATTCATAATCGTTTTGTCAAAAACGATAAGGCTGAAACAAGCACGCTTTTGGCAAACTTGATTTCAATGAAATATAAGGGCAAGGGTAATGTTCGGGAGTACATCATGGAGATGTCTCATCTTGCTTCAAAACTTAAGGCATTAAAGCTCGACTTATCGGATGATTTGCTCGTGCATTTAATTATAATCTCTCTGCCTGCACAATTTAGTCAATTTAAGGTTAGTTATAACTGCCAAAAGGAGAAATGGACTCTTAAATTCTACTACTACTACTACTACTACTACTACTACTACTACTACTACTACTACTACTACTACTACTCACTACACCAAAAATAGGTATTTGTGACTTTCCGCTTCGTTGAATTTGTGACTGCCATTGGCAGTCACAGTGTTTGTGACTGCCAATGTTTGTGACTGCCAATGACAGTCACAAAGGTCAAAAAGTCATAGTTTTGAATATTTGTGACTCCTAATGGCAGTCACAAATATTAGTGTTAACAACTGTTAGCCTTTGTGACTGTTTTTGGTAGTCATAATTGTAACAAGTTTGTGACTCATATTTGTGACTGTTATTAGCGGTCATAAATGTTAAAATCTTATTGACTAAAATCTCCCACCCACATTTTTGTTCTTTTAATTCATTTCCCACCCACTTTTCAATTAAACTTTGAATCATTTTATGCCTCCCGCTCATAATTTCCTAAACTTTTAGAAATAACTAAAAATTTTAATTTTTTTTAAAAATAAAAAATGTTATTTTTTATTTTTACTTTTATGGAAAAAATTGAAATGAGGATGAAAATTATGTCTAAATATCATAATCTTAATTCTCTTGAAATAACGTCATTTTGACTATTTTGTGTAACCTAAAGGCTAAAGCACAGTATATATATACACTTTCCCCATTCAGCAGCCGCATATCACTCTCTCACTCTCCCATCTCCTATCTTCACTCTCCCATCTACCATCTTCACTCTTCACTCTCCCATCAGTCCATCACTTTCCATCACTTTCTCATCCTCACTTTACCATCTCCACTCTCCCATTTCCACCACCGATCACTCAACCACCGGCCACCAGTCCACCACCGTTGAATCTAGCAACATCTCACTCTTCTCCTAGTATGTTATATACATGTGTGTATGTGTGTTAGGACTTAGGATTTTTTTTAGATCTGTATATATATATGTGTGTCTATTAGGATTATATATATGTGTGTGTGTGTGTATTTTTGGATCTGTATATGTGTATGTGTGTGTGTTAGGAATATATATATATGTATATTTGTGTGTATTTATGGATCTGTATATATGTATATGTGTGTGTGTTACGATTAAATATATTTACCTCTATATATGTGTGTGCATTTTTTGATCTGGTGGATTCCATTTCATAATAACATTGTGAGAAAGAAGAAAAAAAAGAGGAAATGAGAAATGGGAATGCATTGATTGAAAATGATGTAAAAGTAAAAGAAAAAGTAAAAAAGTAAAAAAAAAAGTTAAAGAATGATGCAAAAGTAAAAGAAAAGATGAAAAAGTATAATTTAATTTTGGTATAAGGGAACACATTAACGGAATGCTTTGAATGAAATGGAACACATTGAAAATATTGATTAAGGTAATATTTTCTGATTAATATATTTTGTTACTTTGTAATTATTTTTTAACCATTAAATATTTTTGTGTTGATTTTTTAGAAATGCTGGGTTCAACATCGGACAAAACGATTCTTGATAAGGTCATAAGGAGGAGCTGCAAAGATTCAAAGTAGTGTTTGAATGGAGACGAGAGAGTACAAAATTTGCCTTATATTTTCATTTTTGGGATGTGCTCAAAATTAATATGTATTTGTTGTCTTATTTTATGAATTGTAATTTGGGATGTGCTTGAATTTTTGGGATGGACATTGTATAGTCACTGTTGTTATTTATTATATAGTTTGAATTTGGGCTTTGTAAAAAAAAGAAATAAATTATTGTGAAGAAAATGAATTATTGATAAATGAGTTTTACATATACATAAATAAGCTATGAAAAATGGGTTGAATAAGTGTGAACAAATAATGGAAATTATTTTAACAATTATCAACGGTCCGATTCGACTGACGGTTATGACTGCTATAAATAGTTATAAATTTTATATTTGTGACTGTTTCGAACTGTCACAAAGTATCACAATTGTGATTGTTTATAGTAGTCACAAGTATAAAAACTTATGACCACCTCTAACAGTCATAAAGAGCTTTGTGACTGATTCTAATAGTTGGCTTCAAAAGTCATCTATTTTGCTGGTTGTGACTGTTATGAACAGTCACAATTTTTTTTGTGACTGATGTTTTTATAAC
>CM038471.1:25468336-25530896 GCA_021464415.1 Lonicera japonica
TGCATGATGTAGCTTTATGAATTGTAATTTTGTGAATTTTGGTGTTTTGGAATTAGTTGTTTGGGATTACAGGTTATTCTTGGTATAAATCTCGATAACAGATATATAAAATGCAGCTTTTACTGCATGGATAATTGTAATTCTAGCATTTTTAAAAAAAATGGTCTTTTACTTAGAAGACGTACATTGGTCTATGTACGTCGCCTAAGAAGGCCTTGCGTCCCATCTTAGAAGATGCACATTGGTCAATGTACGTTGCCTAAGTTTCCTATTAGGAGACGTACATTTACCAATGTGTGTCTCCTAAGAAGGACATGTACCCCATCTTAGGAGATGCACATTGGTCAATGTACGTCTCCTAAGGGTATGACTTAAGAGACGTACATTCACCAATGTACGTTGCCTAAGTGACAAACTTAGGAGACACACACTGTCCAATGTGCATCTCCTAAGTTGGTCACTTAGGAGACGTACATTGATCAATGTACGTCTCCTAAGTGACCAACTTAGGAGATGCACATTGGTCAGTGTACGTCTCCTAAGTTGGTCATTTAGGAGACTTTCATTATGTACGTTGCTTAAGAATTCACGTAGGAGACGTACATTATGTGCGTCGCTTAAGATATACTTAGGAGACGTACATTATGTACGTCGCTTAAGAGATACTTAGGAGATGAACCTATATTTGTACGTCGCCTAAGATCTTAGGCGACACAACTTAGGCGACAGCTCTTATGAGACGGCTTGCTCGTCGCCCGACTCTTAGGAGATGAACATACTTATCTTAGGAGACGGACAATGTGCGTCGCCTAAGAGCTTGTTGGGCCTAGTGTCTCTCTCTCTCTCTCTCTTTTCATTAATAATTCTTCTAAATAGTGTTTAAAATCACATTAATTGTCTGAATTTTTTAATTTTTTTTCGGGTTTAAATAGAAATATAATATATAGGACTAATATTTGAACGCGGTAGGCACAAGGGGTGGACACACATGGAGTCCAGTGAGATCTTGGGCATTTTGATTAATTATGCTGCATTTAGGGATGTAAGCATGTACACGTATAAGCATAGGTGCGAGAATTGTAATTAGGAAGAGGAATATTGAAACTGGGGGAGGGGGTTATGCACAGTAAAATGAAAAAGATCTGGGTGGAAGTTTGTATTTTTTGGTTATTGATATAGATGAGGCTCGTTTTATGTTTTTATTATTAATTTACGGCAGTTCTATTATGTTCTGTTATGTTATTTGGTCTATTTGTCATTTGTTTTTTGGTCTCTATCTAAGGTTTCTAATTTACTTTCTAATTTTTGTTTACGGCTCTCAATCATCAAATTGCTCCAATTTTCGGAATTAGTTGGGAGATGATATCATGATTGATTGCTCAGTTATATATATTGAGAAAAAATGTTTTTAAAGTTATTGACAATGAAGATATGATTAAGTGTTTTTAAAATATGAAATCTCGAATGAGAATATTGTAATTAAATATGTGGTTTTAATTTTTGACGTATATGATGTTAAATATTTTAATATGATATTTTAAATACTTTAATATAATATTTTGTTTTTGACCTTATTACAATTTATACAAAAAATACTTAAAAACATATTAATTTAGCTCATTTTAAATATAATTTATAACTCCGCCCCTGATAGTCTCCAAATTCTATAATCAATAACTAGTGAAGTACCTAACTCCAACTAAATGACTTGAAAATCAAATCTTGTAATTCAACACACAATTAATCTTTCTCGCACGCCAAGATATGCCATTTGCAAATTCCCTTCCCCTCTCTTCCATGCTAATCAAAATCCTTATAAAATAAATAAAAAAACCAATAGTTTCAAATTTCTGGGCTTATAATTATGAGTTTATGTAGATAGATCAACATATGTACGGTCCTTTCTAAGAAGCAAACCAAAAAAATATAGTACACCTGTATCTATTGTCAAGGATTAACTCCATCTCAAATTGATAGGCCCACTTCTTTTTTTTTGGATAAGATTTGAAATGGAAACTATGAGAGTGATATACTAAAGCAAACATCATGTCATCAAAAAAACCAATCATCTCATTAGACATCTAATCTTCCCAACCAACTATTAGACATCTGATCTTCTTAACATTCGAAGTTATCTCAATTAAAGTAGTTTAAACATAAGTAAAAATAAAATTCAAAGTTATCTCAATTAAAGTAGTTTAAACATAAGTAAAAATAACATTCAAAGTTATCTCAATTAAAGTAGTTTAAACATAAGTAGAGTATGAAATGTGTACTAATGAAATAAATGTCAAAGTGCATCCAAAGTGCATCTTGTTGGGGAAATTAGTGAAATATATTATATTATTGTTTTGTCCAAATTAGTATACCATATCAACAAAGTAGTAAATAAATAAATATAAATAAATAAAATAAAAAAGTTGAAGTAAGAAAAGTCTGGCATGTGAAATTGAGAAGCACGTATTCGTTGTCCTAAAGCAACCATATCCCTTATACGTGCATGCTTTTGTGGTTATGAATTTCTCCAAGATAAAACCTAGTACTCTGAACCCTGCCTATTCTATGAGACACATTGTGAGAATATATTTTTTTGACGCCAGCCCTCGTGGGCGGCGATTCCACACGTTCCTCGTTTATTTGGGAAATAATTTGTTTTGTTATAAAAGATGACAATTTGTAAAGGAAATCATAGTCGCCAATTTGTTTTACTAAACAAACAAAAGTACATGTTGAAGAGGAACATTTATAGATTAAAGACCTCTTAAACACAATTGTTGCGAAACCATTCAATTCGAGAGTCCGGGGATTAAGTTACAAATTGGGAAGGTGTTAGGCACCCAATTCTCCCATTTGGTCTCCAAGTAGGATATGCGTGTGATTATAATCGATGATTTGCATGCGCATTGATGTTATCTCATATCGGTTCGTTATTTTAGAAAACCGAGATTTGGGATGGGAATAGAAAGCATGTGCTTCGTATTTTGTCCTTTGATTTTATAAATCAGTGTGTGTGTGTGTGTATGATTTGAAAAGTGATTTTAATAATGATAGATAACAAAACATGTGTTTTTGGTAAAGTTTAGGGCTTTTCGAAAGCTAATTCAATTTGGAATCGGATATCTGTAATCCGTGAGATTCGTTTGTCAATAGTATACCACAGTTTAATAATTTAAACCGGCATTGATTAATCCAACACTCTCATATTGAATATTTACATAAGCACTGCAATTTATAGATTAAACCGAGTACAAACGCTTATTAATTCCTTCGTGAACCGAGACTAATAAAATTGGAATTTTGTAAAATTAATTGATAAAAATATGTTTTAAAATGCTTATAGCTTGTTCCATGCCTTTAGTTTTGAAAACGGATTTTAAATATGAAATCTGGACATATTTTGAGGTAAACAGCAACTTCTACATGCAACTAATCAATTACAATTGATAAAACTGATGGGGAGCTATCTTCGTCGCTAAAAATAGCTTGATCAAAAATCCTTATGCACATATAAAATATATTAGTAACGTAGATAGTAGTAGTAAGGGGTCAAATCCACGGGAGTTGTTTAGGAATCAATGAAAACAAACTTGAGAAAATAATAGATTTAGAATAAAAACCATTTTTTTGTCTTTGAGAAATGCTTAATTTTCTTAAGAATAATTTTAATACCAATAAAATGAAATAAAAGTAGAGAAAGTTGTTTTGGAGAAATAAAGTGTAGGGATTTCAAGGGTTAAGAATCCACCACCAAATTATCAATGGATATAGAATGATATATTATTGCACATATATACCCAAAATAAATTTTACACTAGTTTGATTAAATGGAATCACCTATGCTATGTAGAGTGAACCTAAAAGCTAACCAAATAGTATTTGACCTATGCTATGTAGAGATTTTTCCTTTCAAGATTTATATTTTCTTCTTTTAAAAATAATAATAATATAAAGTTGTCACTCACTCACTCACTCACATTAACACTCAAGAACTATAAAATAAATTTGGAAAATAAAATGAACTTAAGAAAATCCTATGGTATGTCGCTCATCTCTTAAGTCAAGTATAAAAACCAAAATGGGGTCACTTATGGTGCGTGGAGTAATCCGAAGATCTTATTTAAGAAAAATCACAAACGAGTATATTTATGCAATATTATAAAATTCTAAATCACAAATAAAAATGGGCTTCATCTCTCCCCTTGAAAGGGAGGTTAGCCTTCCATAAAGATAAAATAATAAAACAAATAATAAAATAGCTCCTTAAATATCTTCAAATATGTGAGTAAAAGAATTTCTCTCAACACTTTACAATCTTGTCTTCTTCACCGATTGAAACAATAATACAAGAAGAAGAAAAATGTGTAACACTCAAATATTTTCTCTCTCTACAACAAGCTCTATTTCTCCAAGCTCTCCTCTCTCTTCCTTGGCCAACTATGAATCAATATATGTGAGAAAATGGAAGAGATGTCTACTAATGGAAGTAGACAATGGGGTGAGGGGCCGGGGATGGAGTTCGTAAGAGAATAATAATAGAAATAGTCTAGGGAGTGGAGTGATGGGTTATGGGTTGAGAATGGGCACCACACACTTTTGGAATATTTTCTCTTTTTTTTCCTTTTGTTGCAGGAATTTTGTACTGCAATTTTGGATCTCAAGATAGCTGAATTTGGGAAAGTCTTGAACTGGAAAGTTGTAGCTCTCGAAATTCTCTTGATTTTAGACTCAAGAAATGTACGGTTTGGAGTGCCGAGCAAAAAGTTATGCATTAAAAACTATCCAAGCCACTTTAAGTGTCCTGTCTCACATATTCAACAAAGTTAAGCATTTCATTGCATCAATTGAGAGTAGGACCTGCAAAACCACTAAATGTCAACATTAGATAATATAATGCAATTTTTTACACTTAAATTTAGGCGTTTGGGGATTATAAATAACAGTTTTGGTGCTTATCACACCACTCCCAAATAGCATTTTGTTAGTCCGCAAGCAAAAAGAGAGATAATAGATAAGGAGCCAAAACAAACAACTTTCCTTTATGATTCTCGATTGCACTTAATATGTACAACAAGCCTTTTAAACTTCTAAGTCACCCAAAGAGGACGAGTGAAGTCTCGTAAGAGTTTGCAGTGAATACACCCATAAACTTCCAAAATGTATTTAAAAAAAATTGATTTTTGGCGATACATTCTCTTATTTTGCCTCAGGGAAATATTAAGTATCCAGCTATAGAGAAAACAATGAATCATCCATATATGGAAGCTAATAGAAGCTTTTATGCTATACAATACCAAAATGGCATAATCCTTTTTACGATTCATTGTTTACAATCGTCATTTAAACAATTTTAATGTGATTCCCTATATTGCCTTATAGAATTTACGCTTTGACTTCAAATCTCACTAAATATATTCTCTCAAAATTGAATCACTCCGAGACTTGGTTAACTGTTTTTCTCTTTGCAAGTGAGTGATAAAAGTAGATGCACACAAAGCAAACAATTCACATGCATAAATAAGAAAGACAAATATTGGAAAGAATTTGATCTCACAAAAGGAATGCCAACCACCAGTGAGAATGTCAAGCTGTTTAAACATATTACCTTAACAAATACTACCGCACCAAAGATTAACTAGGTCCTTTATATGGGGTGGAATGAGGGAAAATGGAGTGTTGATGTGTGTATGAGAAGGTTGAAGACTTTCTAAAGAGATTGGACTTTCTAGTATCACTTATTTTCGCGCTCTTTTATTGATCGCATTTTTTTCTTTTTTTTCTCTTTTTTTTTTTGCAATGCGATTTGAAACAATTGCACTGTGAAAACAATAATTTATTTTCTCAGATCAACCATACTATTCTCAAACACAAGAATTGGTGATGAAATAAATGGTAGGATTTTTGGCAATGATGGCCTAATGTCATCTCTAAGGTTTAATGCGGCAATTTCTGTTTTGACTAGGCAAAAGTTATCATAACTCAAAAAGGATGTCATTCTCAGTGGTCGGCTAAATATGAAAAAATAATGAGATCATGCAACAAATTAATAATGATATCCAAATAAAGTTAAATCATCTCGTGACTCGGAGTTTGCGTATAACTCTCTACAAGGTGAAAGACTCTAAACTCACGGGTTTAAGTCTCACAACTATTCTTTTTAGTTCAGTAGAGACTCACATACTAGAGATATAACTGTTGTGCAAAGATGTGTGAAGTCTAAGAATTGGTAGTACTTATATGCCTATAGAGGTATCGTTAAAGCTTATAAGACTAACATTAAACATTACGATTCCTTAAGTTCTAAAAGGTGCACCATCATCATTCAATCTCATCATGGATAAGATACTAAATTGCTAAAAACTTTTAAAAGAAAGGAAGAAAAATCTTTTCTTTTTAAATAAAATAAGTGAAAATGTGTTGCTTCTGAATCAGTTTTTGAAAATGGAACTAATTTCATAAAATTCCACCCCCAAACAAAAAGAAAATCGTCCTTGATACTAAAGATCAAATATATAAATGTAAGCAAAAGGTTGGAAAAATTACAGTAATTACCTGATCCGAAAGTTGAACCGTGAAAAGTATCCATTAGAACCTGGATAAACAAAAGACACGGAAACAATTGCACAAGTCTATGACATATAACTCATAGGTGGATTAGTAAAAACCACCCCCAAACAAAATAAGATTAGTACTCATAAACACACTCAATGGGTTGCCTCCCAGAAGCTCTAAGTTTAATGTATTCAGCCAAACAAACTGAACACATCCTCAAATAAGATAGAGCTATAATAAGAGTATAGAGACGGCGGAAAGATAAGATGTTTACTCAGGGTAAACGAGATTAACAAGGTCAATTTGCTCTATTAGAGATGAATCAAGCTCTAGGAATGGTTTCAATCTTTGACCATTGACATGAAAAGTAGTACCATATTTTGGATTTTCAATAGTGACGGCACCATAAGGTGTGACGGATTGTACAGTGAAAGGTCCTTCTCATCTGGTTTTCAATTTACCAAGGAAGAGGTGCAAGCGAGAATTATACAATACTTTCTATCCAGGATGAAACTCTTTTCGCAATATGCTATAATCATTGATCCATTTCATTTTATCCTGTATTTCTTAGACAGATCATAAGCATCTTTTAGCAATTCCTCAAGTTCATTGAGTTGTAACTTTCTTTGCTCACCAGTTTTATCAAGATCAAAGTTAAGGATTTTGATAGCCCAGAATGCATTGTGCTCAAGTTCGACTGGAAGGTGACAGGGCTTACCAAAGACTAAGCGATAAGGGGACATGCCTATAGGAGTCTTGAAGGCAGTGCAGTATGCCCAAAGAGCATCTACGAGTTGCAAAGACCAATCTTTCCTACTTGGATTGACTTTCTTTTCAAGAATTTGCTTAATCTAACGATTTGAAACTTCTACCTGACCACTGGTTTGTGGATGGTACGCCAAGTCAAGTTTATGGGTTATGCCATACTTCTTAACGAGATTCGCAAAGATACGGTTACAAAAATGTGTACCGTTATCACTGATGATGGCTCTTAGAGTACCAAACTGAGCAAAGACATATTCTTTCAGGAATTTCACAACAACTCGATGATCATTTGTGTAACAGGATATCGCTTCTATCCACTTGAAGACATAGTCGACTGCAATAAGGATATATTTAAAACCATGAGATGGGGGAAATTGGCCCATAAAGTCGATACCCCAAATATCCAAGATCTCCATAATCAAGATTGGAGTGAGAGGAATCATATTTGAATAGGCTTTACAATATTCATGAGCATTGCGAAAAACCCGCTTTGCAAAATTTTGTAGCGGTTTTCTTTGAGCTAAAATGGCTGCCACATGCATGGTTATGGCAGAAGGAAATGATCTTATTTTGCTCAAACTCAGGGATGCATTTACGGATGATTTGATCAAGGCAATACTTGAAGAGAAAAGGATAATCCCATGAGTAGTATTTAACTATGGACATGAATTTGGATTTGTCTTGTTTTGTCCAATGAATGGAAATTTGGTTTATGATAAGAAAGTTGACAATAACAGCAAACCATGGTGACTGAGAAATAGCAAAAAAGTTGCTAATCGAGGAATGACTTGGATATAAGCAAATGGTCATTTTCAGACACGATAGTAAGTCTAGATAGGTGGTCAGCGACTACATTCTCAGTACCCATTTTTATCTTTGATTGCCAAGTTAAATTCTTGGAGCAAGAGAATCCAACGGATGAGATGAGATTTGGCATCTTTTTTGATTAGAAGGTACCTTAATTCTGAATGATCAGAGTACACAGTGATTGGAGATCCAAGAAGATATGCACAAAATTTGTCGAGGGCAAAGACGACCGCCAATAATTCATTCTCAGTCGTTGCATAGTTGAGTCGAACTGGAATAAAAGTTTTGCTAGCATAATGAATCCCATAAGGACATTTATTAACTCTCTGGCCCAAAATAGCCCCAATGGCATAATTAGATGCATCGCACATGATTTCAAATTGGAGATCCCAATCAAGAGGTCGAATAATTGGAGCTGAGATCAACTCAGATTTAAGACACTCAAAAGCAGTGACACAAGCTTCATCAAAGACAAAAGGCATGTCTTTCGAAAGAAGGTTAGTCAAAGGTCGGGCTATCTTAGAAAAATCCTTGATAAATCGCTAATAGAAAGAAGGTTGGTCAAAGGTTGGTCAAAGGTCAAGCTATTTTACAAAAGGCACGTCTTTCGAAAGAAGGTTGGTCACTGAAAATGCTAATCATAAACCTTTGAAAAGTCGAAGGTGTGTTGCACAAGCCGAATAGCATGCGTGAATAGGCAAATGTGCGAAATGGATATGTAAAGGTAGTTTTTTTTGGTCTTGAGGAGCGATGGGAATTTGATTATACCTAGAATAACCATCTAGGAAATAATAAAAACAATTTCCATCAAGTCGCTCAAGCATTTAATCTATGAAAGGAAGAGGAAAATGATCATTCCTTGTACGTGACACATTTTAGCTTTCGATAATCAATACATACACGCCATCCAGTCGAGATTCTAGTTGGGACTAGCTTATTATCACTATTTCTTATAACAGTGACACTAGATTTCTTTGGAACAACATGAATAGGGCTGCCCATTGGCTGTTAGAGATAAGGTATATGATACCCACATCAAGCAATTTAAGGACTTCTGAATGAACAACCTCTTTCATGACTGGGTTCAATCGATGTTATGGCTCACGAGAAGTTTTTGCACCATCTTCCAGACGGATGCGATGACTACAAATAGTGGGACTGATACCTCTAAGGTCAGATATGTTCCAACCCAAGGCATATTTGTGCTTTCTTAATACATTGACTAGGTTTACCTCTTGCTTGGAAGTCAAATCGGAGGCAATGATGAACGGATGAGTTTGATTTGAGCCTAAATGGACATATTTCCACACATAAGGCAATGGCTTTAGGTCCAAACTTTTTTGTGAATCCTGAACATTGGTGAACTCAATTTCAGGTACAGTTGCAAGCATGGACTCGCAATAAGACTTAGCTACACTGTTATGGCCAGTATCTATACCAAGAATTATTTCAAGATGAAGAGATTCAAAGCAATCTGTCCAAGTTTCATTCTCGGTGATCCATTTATTAATTTCTATCAAAGTGGTGGAGTCTAACAAAGAATTGACACCATCCATGGCATCATCTAAATCAAAATTTGATTCAAGGAAATTCAGACATTGTTGGATAAGGTCATTAGGATAAGAATGGTCCACCATTTAATGAACAAGACTATCGATAATACACACTTCTTCTGCCATTTTAACATCAGTTGGTTGTTTCATGAGTTAAAAAATATTGACTTCCATTGTTAAATTACCAAAGGTAAGAGTCATAGACCTATTCCTATAGTTAATGAGCGCATTTGCAGTGGCAAGAAAAGCACATCCCAAAATGATTGGGATTGAGTTTTCATTAGAGGGCTGGGTGTCTAGAATTATAAAATCAACTGGGTAATAAAAGTTAGACACGTTAACCAAAGCATCCTTGACAATTCCTCGTGAGACTTTGACAGAATGATCTACCAATTGCAAAATGACACGAGTGGGCTTCATATCTTGTAAGCCCAACTCTTGGTAGAGAGAATATGGTAACAAATTAACACTGGCTCCTAAATCAAGTAACGCATGAGTTGAATACTTGTTACCTAACTTGCATGGGATCTTAGGATGACTAAGATCCTTGTATTTGATAACAATTTTTTGCTGAATGACAAATATAGCCTGTTCGGCTATGAAAGCGTCGTGTGGGACATTTGTCCTCTGCTTGACCGTACAAAAGTCTTTTAAGAACTTAGTATACGAAGGAATTTTCTTTATGGCAATAAGGAATGGAATGTTGATATGAACATTTTGGAGCACTTCCTTGATCTCATTAAAGTGCTTTGCTTTGCTGGTTAATGCTAACCTATAAGGAAAGGGTGCCCGAGGCACACAAATTGTTTCCTTTGGTTGAGTCCCTTCTTTTTTCTTGAATGAAACTTTGGAATCCTCCTTCGACATATTTGCATCTTGAACCACAAGTTTTGGTTCATTAGGAGGAAATTTGGGAATGATAGATATATCATCTTCAATGGAATCATTAGGCATTTCAACATGATTGTCAATTTGCTATCCCGATCTTAAGGTGGTGACAGACTTCAACTCACCTTGAAATTGGTCTTGACCAGAAAAGGAACCAACCTTATACACAGGCTCTTTGTTATTGCCTTTTGGATTAGCAATTCATTGACTAGGGAATTTACCCTTATCTCTCTCAGCAGTCAATTGACTCAACTGTTGTTGCATTTATTGGATTGCTTAAGAGGTGCTTTGTGTATGGGCATTAAGAGTCTGTTGTTGCTGCGTGAGAAGCTGCAACATAAGGTCTTCGAGAGTTGGTTTCGATTGCTGTTGAAGGGAAGCATATGGAAGTTGAGAAACTAACTCTCTACTAACATTTAACTGAGGCGCAAAGCCATAAGAATGACTAGAGGAATGGACAATCTGTTGATTTCCCGAATGGTTTCCACTTTGATGTGAAAAACGATGGCGATCATTTGGAAACTGGTTTGGGTTTTTGCCTAGCTTGGGCTTGGAAACTAGGAGGACCCCTAAATTAAGGTTGCAAATATTGCGGATTTGAAGATTGATCTTGCTTCCAAGAGAAGTTAAAATGGTTCCTCTACTCAGAATTGTATGTATGGCTGAAACTAGCCGGATTAGGTTTCCTAAAGTTGTTGAACTTAATGGCTTGTTCCATAATTGACTCGGGTTCAAAAAAGAAGGTTGGGCATGAGTGCGCAGTATGGTTTACACTAGAACAGATATTGCATGTAAATCTGTTAGGCTCACTGTAAACACTTATGGCTGGAGTAGGCTCGACAATTTGCTTTTGCATTGAACAGGCCAAAGCCTCAACTGTTTTGGTTAAAGCTGTTAAACCTTGGTTGAAACCTTGCATTAAGTTCTTTAACTCTGGGTCACTCTTGATTTCATACCTACCACCAGTTCTAAGACTTGGGTTAGACCTAGAAAATTCATTAGAAGTATCCCATTGTTGTGAGTCTTCTCTTAGTTCAGTTAAAAATGTGTAGGCTTCAGTGGAAGTGAGGTGCATAAACATTCCCTTAGGCATGGACTCTATCATGTTACGAGAAGTGGGGCTGAGACCATTATAAAAATATTGGACTAGACGACTTTTATCAATGCCGTGATGAGGGTATTTGATGATAAAATCCTTAAATCTATCCCACGCTTTATAAAATTGTTCATTTTCTTTTTGACGAAAATCTTGGATGGACTGACGCATTTCATTTGTTTAATTCATTGGGTAGAATTTAGACATGAACTTTTTGGCTAATTGATCCCATGAGTGAATTGAGTCTTATGGCAAAGAATTAAGCCACAAGGAAGCTTTCTCATGAAGGGAGAAAGGGAACAACCTTAATCGAACATTCTCATAATTTAGATTTTGGTTCTTAAAGGTTGCATAAACATTGATAAATTTTCCCAAATAAAGATATGCACTCTTTTGGTTTAAGCCATAAAAACTAGGTAACATTGAAATCGTCGCTGGACGAATTTCAAAATGAGTTACAGTAGTGGCCAGGATGATAATACAAGATAGGGGATTTACAGTGATAGGAGCAGAGTAGTCATTCGATGCACGTTTTTCTGTAATTTTCGGGTGGGGAATTTGAACGATGGGAGATATGAGTGAACTTGGACTCGATTCTATGGAAAATAGGGTGAGGTCTACTATACGATCACAGAGATCCGTATCTTATGATTCAAGAATTGAATTGCTACGGGATCGTTTCAGTAGCCTTCTGGACTTTCGCATACCATGAGATAAGTATTGTGAACACCTCATTTTACGACCCCCGCAAGAATTCTAAACTCTAGAAAAACAAGCACGCATGCATGCATGAGCATTCTTAGATGCATACATACCATACACATGTGATATAGGTCAAAGAAGGAAGGCGAAAGGACCCCTGGATGGGAAGTTACGAGAATTACCGAAAACTGCGAAAATCAAAAACCGTCAAAACTCTTGGAAACTTGTGAAAGGAAATTTACCCATTTCTGATCATCCTCAAACCTTAATGGTTGTTAGAAATATCCATAAGGAGTAGCATACTCGAAAATCAGCTCCATCCGATGGTCAGATCTCCAAAAATTCAGAAAACCGGGAGTTTATTTCTGGTGATCAAATGGAGGCCTTCTTGAAATTAAAATAATATGAAGTTTGTTCAGTAGATAGGTATTATTGTGGGGAAGGACATATTCAAATTTCAACTTTGTCGGACATGGGATCATCAAGAATCAATTCATCAATCATGCAATTCTACTCGAAATATCATTCGTAGAAAATTAAAGTAAATAGAGGCCTTCACGAATTATGATCGACTTCAAATTTGGATACAAGTTAGAAAACTTTTGGAGGGAAAATATATACAAAGTTCAGGAAAATCCAACGGTTAGAAGTTTACTTTCCGTACAAATAAGTGACCTTGTTTACATGAAGTACCTTTCCTATGTGAGAACAAACTCTTTGTACCAATCCGTGCAGACCGAGTCCTTTCCGAACTCCGACCGTCTTCAAA
This sequence comes from Lonicera japonica, assembly GCA_021464415.1. Classification (NCBI taxonomy): domain Eukaryota; kingdom Viridiplantae; phylum Streptophyta; class Magnoliopsida; order Dipsacales; family Caprifoliaceae; genus Lonicera; species Lonicera japonica. The sequence continues at coordinate 25,481,466 of CM038471.1, forward strand.
TTTTTACAGAGTCTAGAAGACTTCTATTTTCAATACATATCCAAAAATCAGAATCATTCAATGGTTAGAACTTGACTTGTCGTACAAACAAGTAACAATGTCTATAATAAGTACATTTCCTATGCAGAAACAAACTCTTCGTACCAATCAGAAAAAAAGGAGACTTTCCCGAACTCTGATCGACCTGAAATTTTGAAACAGTCTAAAATACTTCTATTCCCAACATATATCAAAAAATCAGCATGATCCAACGGTGGGAAGGCTTTGCGATAAGTTCCAAGATTCCTAGTTGCAATATATTTTCTTGCTCCCCAAGCAATTTTTCAACTATAAATAGACCCCACCTCCATTCATATTTTTCATCAAAAATCAAGGGGATTTCGTCGTACACACCAAGAAACCCTTATTCTCTCCCTCTAAGGAGGCTCAGGTATAATTTTCTCTCTCTTCTTTTATTTATTCGTCGTTTTATAATTCATATTCTTGTCTGCATAATTTATATCACTTGATAACTTTTCAAAACCCTTTTTCAAATTGTTTTTCAAAACCAAAGGCGTATAATAAACCCTAATCCAATTCCAAAATAGTATTATTACTTTCTTACTTTATTTATAGTGCGGATTAGCGGTATTATTATACGAAGGAATCGGTAATCGCTATATATTTAATCTAACTCATAGATTGCGGTGTATATGTGATAAATACTCGATTATGAGAGCACTATTTCCATCTATACCGATTTAATCAATAGACTATGATACACGATCAGTCAAGTTGCATCATATCACATCGAATATAAGATTCCACATTGAATCAGTTTTCAAAAAGCCTAAAGTTTTACAAAATCACTTGTTTCATTGCATTTACTATTGTCAAACTCTCTTTTCCAAATCACATACACACACTTATTTTCAAAATCATGGGCAAACTAGGAAACACATCGTTTTCATCATAACCCCAAAATCCCGGTTTCTAAGATAAGCATGGAAAGTTGTAAAGTAATAGCAATAGCGTACAAGAACTAAATTATAACACACGCATATCCTACGCAAGAGACCGAAAGGGAAAATTGGGTGCCTAACACCTTCCCAATTCGTAACTTAATCCCCGAACCTTCGAATCAACTGGTTTCACATACATTGTGTATAAGAGAATATTTAGTCCATAAATACGTCTCTTTTATGCAAACCTTTTTGTTTGTTTAGTAAAACAAACTAGCGACTCTTATTCTTTTCAAAATCGATTTTCAAAGCAACACAGAATTGCCGCCCACGAGGACTTTAGGCGTCGAGAATGCGGGTTTTCACAGTGGCGACTCTGCTGGGATATTTAAGAGGATTAGATTCTAAACAAGAGTAGAATATCCGTGGATAATTATTTTTGTTTGCATTTTTTTTCGGCCTTAGTCATAGGATAACATAGATGCGATTTAGGTGGTTATCATGTTTCCCTTTTTGTTTGTAATAATTGTTTGAGGAAAATCTTTTCATAAATAAAATTTGAAAGTACTCGAACAAACCCTAAATCGCTTATCATAATGTACCCCATAATTGTTATTTTGCACGCACCCACTATCATCATGCATTATCGCAGTGTGAATTTACCCTATCAACCTTAGGACCAAAGTCGTGATTAGGCTGTAGACTTGCGGGTCTACACTAGCCAAAAACGCACGGGACCACTCTCCTTGGCCAAGTACCAAACTGAGGTATATCAAGTGACGAGAACACTCACATACCCATAATGTATATCAAAAGGTCCTTACACGTACTCGCCCTTGGGGTATATAGTAGGATCTAGCCAAATAGGAGGGCACCTTAAGCCTTACCCCCTTCAACCACGCTTGCATATATGATGCGTCAGCCTAGTACACATAAATTTATGCATGTTTTTCTTGACCGCCAGTCGTGAGATTAGTGAGCAAAAGGCCTTGTCATATATACCAACTCTTGGTTTGGCAAGTATGGCCGAAGGCTGTCCAACCCTGTCCGTAGAAATCCCTCACTAAAACCCGTTAGTGAGAATTTCCCTCTCACTATTTCCATGAAAAGCAACTCTAAGAGGAAAGAACTTCCCGATTTTTCTAAATGTTTTCCAAAATATTTTCTAAAAAATGAGTCATTTTTCAAAATAAATTTTTCAAAATTCGAAAGGTTATAAGTGCACTCCGAGAATTTATATTCCTACCCTAAACCTATTCATGAGGCTCTCAAGTTGTTGCTGTCGATCTATTTTCGCTAATCACCAAAAAGTGGTTTTCAATTTTATTTTCCTGTCGAGTTATAGTTTTCCAAGAATTATGCAACCCATGGCAAAATATTCATTTCTTGGTTAATCCCTAATTTTTTTCTCCCTATTCTTCACCACACGCAAATTATTTATCACGACAGACGACTGACAAGATCAGACTCATCATCGACCATGCCTCATCATTGCAACACCGAGCTACCGATCGATCAAGCCGGGGTTAACAATACTGAGGGTAACCATTATGAAGCCTCTCATGCAGCGGATCCGCCACCTGGTCCTATTCTCCCACAAACTGAGGTTGGCACTTTAACCCTTGAACACCTTTACCATATATTCCAAGATCTAACCCAGTCCATGGCCATTATGAAGGATCACCAAGTGGTCACCTAAGCCCGTCTTGACCCCCTAATCACTGCCAGAACACCTACTGAACTAAATTAACCCAATTCAAATCCATACCTAGCCAAAGACTACCAAACCCGAGGCCTAGTAACTTCACCTAACATTCGCCTCCCAATTTATGCCAATATCAACCCCTACCTCATGTGGTCCCTGCCAACATCGATGCACCACCATTGCAAAATCTTGAAGCCGCCTGGATGAACCCCGAGCATAACCAACCCCTTCCCCAAGCCATCTCTGATAAAGATCCAAACCAGAGCCAATACCCCAAAATCGTAATCAATCAGGCCGATGAGAATCAGGCCATTACTATGCTTAAAGATCAGATGAAAGCTCTAAACCAAAGAGTCGCCGAAAAGACCGATGATATCACTGATCTCCAAAACCTATCTCTATACCTAGATGCCCGTTTGCCGATTGGTTTCAAACTCCCTCACATCGAGAAGTTTTCTAGGAACACTCCACCTCACCTGCACCTCAGAGCCTATGTCCAAACCTTGAAATTGTACAGATTGAAAGAATATCACTTATCCCAAGGTTTCCACCAAACTCTTACAAGACCAGCTCGCAGTTGGTTTTTGAGTTTAGAGAAACATCGGGTAGTCGACTGGAAAAGTATAGTGAAGGAATTCATGGAACATTATAAGTCCAACGAGGAGCTTAAAATCACCCGTATGTATCTTGAGATGACGAAACAGAGAAAAGACGAGAATGTTAGCTACTTTATCACTCGCTGGAGGGAGTTAGCATCCCAATTGGTCGACAGGATCCCCGAGAAAGAGCAGTTGGGGATAATTGTCAAGAACTTCAAGCCCGAGATCCGAAGCGGCATGGGTCACCATTACTTTGACCGATACAAGGCCTTAATGTATGTAGCTAATGAGACCAAGGAAGAACTTGCCCATGTTGCCGAGTCTAAGAAAACCTCTTTTCAATAAGAGAAGATCACCCCAACCATCAATGAAGTCCGGTCTTACCAAAGCTCGAATCCTCATCAACAAACTAGCTTCCATTATCCATGAGGACAAGGGACAAAAAAGAGTAACAGTAAAAAGAAGCACCGTCCCTTTTCATGCCTATCGACTTCTCTGAGTCAAACTTTAGCCACACTACAAGCTGAAGGTATTCTGCAGCCGCTAGCTCCTCGTACACCCCCCGACCCAGCCCCCCATGGCTGGAATGCCAATGAACGCTGCAATTACCACCAAAGATTAGGACATAACACTGATAATTGTTGCGCCTTGAAGCATGCCATCCAAGACTTGATCGATGCCAAGAAGATTACCCTTCCTTAATGAAAGAAGCCTTAAGCAAAGGCAGACACCATTAATTCAATTCACTTGAATAGTTCTAGAGATAGGGGGAATTGAGAGAGAAAGGGAGATAAATTAAAGGTAGAACGAGGAATTTCTTATCAATGTATCCATTCATCTCATTAATAAAATCAAATTGATTTTCCTTTTCGAGTAGCCTAATTCATGATTGCCTCAGCTTAAACTCAATCGATAAATAATATTCCTGAAAGGACGCGAGCAAATCGAAGAGCGTGAAGCTACCATAGACACGTTGAGGGTGCACGGTGCATACATTGAGGGTGTAGAGGGTATATGTACTGAGGGTATCGACAAGAAGACCCGACCAGCTCCCCCAAGACTAACCTCTCCATTTACCATTCTTATTGAGGGTGCCCTAACCTACGCCACCACGACCCTATAGTTGTCATATCATCAGAACCAGAAGCTCTAGAATTAAGTCACCGAAATCAATTGGTTTGTAACTGAAGACCCCAGCCTCTCCTAAGAATCAAGCTAGTTTCGGATAATGCACACCTACTCATGAAAATGCAGAGTGTCGGTAATCCTCATAAGGGTGTTGGTACGAGCAAAAGCAGCAACGCGAATGAATTTTGATAGGCCCAAGAATCAAGAAGCAGAGAAGATAGATGTGACGCAAGATCAGCAGAATACCAAGCATGCCATTTCTCTTGTGACCGATGTCACTTTATACTCACTTATTGATCAGAAATTAATCTTTACCTTTTTTGTGTTGCTATATACTCAAAAAATTGTCGGTCTTGATGATTAGTCACACCACCATCACAGACCAGATCGTCATGATAAGATCACATGTCTTTCCAGAGAGGCAAGTCACTTCGTAAGCCCTCCCAGAGAGGCAATCACTCCACATGTCCTCCCAGAGAGGCAAGTCACTTCACAAGCCCTCTTAAAGAGGCGAATCATTTCACAAGCCCTCTCAAAGAAGTACAACAGGATCACATCTCCTCCCAGAAAGGAAAATCATTTCATAAGCCCTCCCAGAGAAGCACAACAGAATCACAAGCCCTCCTAGAAAGGCAAATCACAACACAAATTCTCCCGAAAATTGAATCAAATTTCCAGCCCTTTCTACAGGCAATCCAAAACCCTTTCTAAAGGCAAATCCCAGACTCTCTCCACAAACCAAAAAAGCCCCATTTGAAAAGATATAAGAGAAAGTTAGAGAGAGAGACTGTGTAAGACCCCCGCCTTAATGTACAGGTTACCACCCGTAATTAAGATCTGGAGCGTTACTAACATATCTCGGTAAGAATAAGATAGGTATGTAAAAGAAAATAAGTCAACAACAACAAATACAACAAGTTTCATTAGGCATAGGGAACCAAACATATTATACATTCTAGCATATATCATATACATATAATCTAAGCCATATAAATAACCAAAGTGTATAAACTTTTCGGGCTAGCCGTGGCTTCCCGAAAAATATATATACATTACAAAAATAACCAAAAATACTTGTAGTATCAGAGCCTCTATATCGTCCCTGACACTGTCGTATCCTTGTCCTCGTGGGACTCGTGAGTACCTGAAACATTTTAAAGAATACCGGGGTGAGCCATTTGCTCAGTTGGGGAGGAAGTATAGGGCATAGTGTTTCAAAAACAAGTTTGTCATTTCCTTTACAAAACATATTATTTAAGTAATACAAATAAGAATCATATCCAATAATTCAAGGATGCATGCTCATGCAATGCAGGTTACCTCCCTGTCAACCGTTTATCGTATAATAGAACACGAACCATAGAGATGATCCATAATTGCTAGAATTATAAGGCCATCACCATATGAGAACCATAGGATCAACCATCCCAAGTTTATAAGAAAACATATATAAACAGAGATCACAGTGCCTTGCCAATTGCCTAGGTTCCTGGGCTCCTCACCGGTGGCCTATAGGCGGCCAAACGTTGCTTCCCCTAGGGGTTTAAGGATTTTCAACCCAAGGGAACCGGGCCCTACTTATTTTCCCATCCCAGCAAGCACGATATATTCATACCAAGATCATTCCCCGAGAGACACAAGCTCTCCGAACCAATATAATATAATGTAGGCCTTTCAAGAGATAATTTGTCAAGTCAGAAATCACGAGTCCATCCCAGAACTTGCCATAAGAGTTTTTGGGCCTTTGGTTGACACAATGATGACATGTATATATATACCGTGCATAACATGATAGTAGTGCATATGAAGCAATCTATGCCATATATACTCTAACCAATTCAACCACATATCCCTTGGCATGAAGAATTTATCAATAAACCACTTTCATAATCAATATCATAACTACAAATCAAGAGACATCTCCTTTGGTTCAATTAACTCTTCATACCAAGTATGTATGGTATATATCGCCTCGTATCAAGCATTCATAGCTTTATAAATCATAAAACAACATGAAACTTTCTTACGCTCAAGTTCTCAATTAACCATAAATATAACACAAGACTATCGAGTAATAAAACCGTTTAATTAAATTTTGTAAGCATATAAACCCCTACCTTGAGTTATTAGCGATAGAGAATAAGAAAAGATGAAGACTCTGGCCTTCTCCGATGAAATCCCAATGAAGATGATGATGAATAGTGAATAAGCAGATGAGATAAAGGTTTGAAAGATTTGAAGCTTTAATCTTGGATTGAGGATGAAAGATGTGTAAAAACCTCTCAAATAACCCTTAAAAACGAGCTCTCACCTTTCTCTAACTTCCCCTGAGGTTGTGTCACGAAAATATGAAAGAGGGAGGCTTAAAATGACGTAAAAATGGTGAAAACTGACTTACTGTTGGACCATGATCGATCATGGTTTTCCCATGATCGATCATGGAGTCCTCTGCCGACATATGCCTTAAGGATCTGTAGCACTGTTCGTATTTTTGTCATAACTTTTCGCTCGGAACTCCGATTGAGGTGTTCTTTATATGCACAGAAAGGTAATTCAAAGATCTACAACTTTCTAAGAGAAAGTTTTCCCAAATTATGGACGCATTTTTCCCAGAAATGTACTGAAGGCAGCGCTCTGCCGAAACGCTATCAAACCACCAGAATTTAGCGATGGACCTACTTCGCACCCTGTTTTGACCCACGAGGAGTGCCAATTAGCTTTCGGTCAAAACATGAAAGTTGTAGAATGATGGAATGGAAATACTAGACACACGTTCGTACGAAACTTCAATCGGATAAGTGACGGAGGAATTACGATAGCCCAAAGTTAGCTCAAATTAACGAATAACAAAGAACCCAAAACTTCCTATTTACCAACCGAAATTGATTCGGACCACCCGAATCTCTAAACGATCATTCTCATATATATATATATATAAAAGTTAATACAACATAATTAACATTAATTAAAATACAGGATGTTACATACTGGAATGAGAAAATCTTGCAATTGATACGCATGGAACAAGCCCCGCAAAAGAGCTTTTGGTCCAACTTCTTCTTTTCTAAAGAAGTTTTTTAAATACGCTTTCAAAGGTTCTTAGGCCAGAAATCACAAACACGTTCTCTTGGGGAATTGCGATTTGGTAGTTATATATTGGGGAATTACGAGGCTTTACCTATGAAGGTTGGTGATCTATTGGGGGGATGATAACTGATGGTCTACTGGAGAAATAAGACATCCTACTAGTTAGGATGCAAGGCTTAGATGTGAGGATTGATAATATCTTGAGGTAATGAAAGTTAATGATTTGCTAAAGGGGGTGAGAGTCTCTGAGAAGATATTGAGAGAGAATTTTTTGGTGTAATATCGTTTTAGAAAAATAAGAACTATTGGCTGGCTTCTTTCTTCTTGAGAAAGGATCGAGTTACGTTCTCTTAATTCTCGAACCTCGTGCATGAGTTTTAGACTTTGTCTCTTTCTTTTCTTTCATAGCATTTTTCTCGTGTCACAAGAGTAAGATTCTGCTTATTGTTTTTCGACTTTGTGAGAGGAAAATTTTTGAGCCTGCATCGTTTTTTATTTTCCGATTCCCTTATATATTCCTCCTTGATTATTTGGAAGCTTTTTGTCAGGTCTACTTTTATTGGCATAATTCTATCGACAAAAACATAATTTTTATTATGTAAAATGTTAGAGTCGTTCGTGTTCACACTCGATGAAATACAAGATTTTGGAAGCCGTATGCTCAAACTCATGTTCATATTGGCCTGGTAATCTTTGAATCATTTTATCATAGGTAGTGATTTTTTATTTATCCAAATAAAAGAATTCAAAGTAGATTTTTCTAATTCAAAATCAATTTGGATTTCTCTCTCTTTTAAATATCAAATCGTTTGAGAAAGTTAAGATTGATCTAAATAAATATCTTTAGTCTTAAGTTCGGATCAAATTTTATTTAGTGATAGTTGCTAAATAAATGAGAAAGCAAAAAATTAAAGCAACATCAGTTTTTTATACTGCGGACCAGTCTTGCATTATTCCAAATCGGTCTAGCAGTTAATTCTTTAACTTTCTAAAGTGTGGACTAGTATGCAAAAAGCCCATATTGGTCTTCATATTACTTTTTTGTTGTACTGATTTTTCAACCAAGTTGCCAACTTGCTTTTTCACTTTACAACTTAATTCTTCTTGGAAAAGAAGAAGTTGGGTCAAAAGTCCTTTTTGGGGCTTGTTCCTTGCGTATCGGTTGTAAGATTTTCTCATTCCAATCTTTCTCTTTCTAACTTTCTCTTATATCCCTTTAGAAGGGGCTTTTTTGGTTGAAGAGAGGGCCTAGGTTGGCCTGTAAAAAAGGCTTGGTTCGTGCTTGTAGAAAGGGCTTGGATTTGTGCTTGTAGAAATGGATTTGGTTCGTGCCTGTAGAAAGGGTTTTGGTTCGTGCCTGTAGAAAGGTTTTTGGTTCATGCCTGTAAAAAAGGGCTTTGGTTCCCCAGCAGAATTCCCACTGTGAGAACCCGCGTTTTCGAATCTAGCCCTCATGGGCAGTGATTCCTCCGGTTCCCCATTTATTTGGAAAATGATTTGTTTTGATTGGAGAAAAGAATGATGGTTTGTAAACAAAATTGAGTCACCAGTTTGTTTTACTAAACAAACAAAAGTGCACGTTAAAGATGAACATTTATGGATTAAACCACCTATTAAACACAATTGATGCGAAGCCAGTTAATTTGAGGGTTCAACGATTAAGTTACAAATCAAGAAGGTATTAGGCTCACAATTCTCCCTTTCGGTCTCTAAGTAGGAGATGCATTTGATTATAATCAAATATTCGCATGATTTTCATAATGATAGATAGCAAAACATGTGTTTTTGGTAATGTTAAGGACTTTTCGAAAACTAATTCAATTTGGATTCGGATATCTAGTAGTCCTCAAGATTTGTTCGTCAATAGTATACCAAAGTTTAATTGTTTAAACCGGTATTGATGAATCCAGTACTCTCATAATGGATACTTAGGTAAGCACCACGATTTATAGATTTAACTAGGTACAAACGCTTACTGATTCCTTCGTAAATCGAGACTGACAAAACCAAGATTTTGTAAAATTAACTAATAAGAATATGTTTAAAATGGTTATAGCTTGTTCCACACCTTTGGTTTTAAATATGAAATCTGGACATATTTTGAGATACACACTAATTTCTACATATGATTGATCAATAATAAATGATAAAATAAAGATAGATAAACAAATAGAGTTAAGCTGCTATAAAAATTACCTAATAACCTTGAAAATGGTAGAATAAAATTTTAGAGTATTATTCTAAAAGTTATAAGGTTGTTTAGTGCTTTAAATTGGATCAGTGTACGGACTTAGGGGTTGTCGTGTGGACACTATGGCCAAAAATCAAGTATCCACATGACGCACAAGGGGTGCGCCGCATGCATTCAGGCAAAAGTGAATATCCATACGGTAAATACTATTAAGCCATTTTGTATAAGCCAAACAGTGCATCAGATTGAAATGAATTTTTAAAATATTATTCCCATGGTAAAACCTATCAACTTATCAAATTTGAGCACATTTGAACTTCGGGAAGGCCTCTGCTTGATTACCTGAAGTGAAGTTCTAGTTTTTTGAATTGCTGAAGATTCTGCCGTCGGATCGAGTTGATTTTTTAGTATGTTACTCCTTATGGAATTATCTAACAACCCTAAAAGTTTGAGGATGGTCATAAATCATAATGTCTCCTTTTCCAAGTTTTCATAAGATCGATGGCTTCTGGTTATTCTTGCAACTTGTGATCCTAGTGTCCTTTTTGCTTTCTTCTTTGACCAGTATAATACATGCAGAGTATATATGCAAGTATGAATACTCGTGCGTCCATATGTGATAATTTCCAGGGAAATCGGCTTTTTAGGAGGGTCACAAAATGAGGTGTTCGCAGACGTTCAGAGTAGGCTCATATCAAACCTTCATCTTGTTGCCTAAATAAATATTCAAATAGAAAATAAATATAGAGCGTAAGAGACAATGATCGTAAGTTTATGTGTTTTCTTATGTGTTACTGAATGACCCAAGGTCCATTATTTATAGGGTCATTATAACATTCACCTAATGAGGATAACAATCTATGCACCATTTATTATCTTTTATCGCATTTGTTATGTTAAGGGTTATTAGCTCTCAACATTCACTTGACCAAGTCTAGCTAAATTAAGCAGACCAAGTGATTAAATAGACAAATCAAACAATAGACAAAGACAAACCTAACTCAAATATATATATATTAACAAATTAATATTCAATGTAAACTAGCTCCCTAAAGTGCATAATTAGGGGCAAAGGAAAAATCTAATACTAAGGTGCAAAAGAAAGGGAAAACCACAAGTGCAAGTTAGCTACCTAAGAAGGTTTCATAAACTGCACTATAGGAGCACACAATTGAATTAGATTATAATATGATGTTAAATCAAGAGAAACCATATGTTAAGGGTACCTAAAGCTAGTGAATGCGAAATTAGACCAATTAAGCCATCTAAATTGTGGTCTGAACATGAATGCATGAGGAGATAGGTTTGGCTAAGAAAATTGTCATATCTCATAGAATGTATTATTTTATTTAGAGTAGTTATTTGAATATGCTAGAGGCTACCCTTGGACTTTAAATAGAGATGGGAGATGGAGATATTTCTTAAACTTAATCTTATTTCTCACTTTGCTTGTAACTTTGTAATATTTCTTAAAGAGAGAAATGGAGTTCATTTCTATAATTCTTGTCTCTACATTTGTTGTGGAGTAAATGTATTTACTAAGGCTAAAGATGAAGTTTGTATCTAAGTTCAATTCCCATTCCATTGTTAGTATTGTTAAATACTTGTTGAATCATTTATCTTCTCCAATTCATCAATTGTTCATAAGCTAGTAATATAATTTCATAAGATGATTTGACTTTGTATGCCTTATAAACAGATCTCAAGCATTAATGAGGAGATGATACACTTGTGTATTTCTTACTAGCTTATGTCCATTCCTTCTATGAATGAGATACTTTTCATCAACAAGCATGAATAGTTGAATATTCATGGAAACACCATAAATTTGATATTTCAATCCTTGAATTCTTTAATGATATGTTGAGTGCTTTCTGCAATTCATGTGATTTTGAGACTCAACATTTTCTTAGTTAAAGTGTTGCCAAGGAAGATCTCTTAAGTTTATGCCATAAATAACATCCCTAATCATTTTAAGGATTCAATTTGTATTTATCAAGCATGTCTAAGTCGAATGGTTTAATCTCCAACTAGACCCCCCAATCTTAGACAAAGGAAATGTTATGATTTATTGAACTAAACTCTTTAGTTGGCCATATTTATGATACTCCAATCAATTTCCTAGGAGAAACTAACAATGAGTTCTCAAATGTCTTGTTTAAATTTATGCATTTTCTTTTGGTGTATCTCAAGTTTTTATCATGGTTGAACGTTATATGGGAATGAGTTGTACTTACTTCACACCTTTTATTACAAGATAAAACGAAGATATACATTTGTGTTGAGTTTTGCTTACACCATTTCTTTATATGGCATTTATATGAGAATTGGTTGATTATGTTTCACACCCTCTTGCATTTTTATTCCTCAAATCAAGCCAGAACGCTCTCAAACCGGGCATGTTGCAACGCATACCATCATTTCATGGTATGGATTCCAAAAACCCTTACATGCACTTAAAGATTTTGAGGAAGTTTGCTCTACTTTTAAAAAAGCTAACACAAATGAGAAAGTAATGTGGTTAAAACTTTTTCCATTCTCGTTAAAGGATAAAGGCAAACTATGGATAAATCATCTACGTCCCAATTCCATTCGAATCTGGCAAGAATTACAAACTGAATTTTGAAAGAAATTCTTTCTTATTCATCAAACCAGTGGTTTGATAAGGCAAATTTCAAATTTTCTCCTAAAGAAAACGAAAGTTTTTACAAATTTTAGAAAAGGTATAAAGAGCTTTTGAATTTTTTCCTTCATCATGGATATGAGAATGTAGGGAATTAGGGCAGTTCAATGCATCACATACACAATAAACTGCACTAATCATTAAACCCTAAGATCTATATTGTTCAATAATAATCGAAAGAAGACGTTGAACACGACGGATCAAATCCTTCTATTGCTGTCGTCTTAGTGTAGAAAGTACGTCGCCTCTATGGTATGCACACACGAACGAGAACGGATCCTTGCTTGGTATACTAGCACACAATTTTAGGATTCTCTCTATTTTGCCTCTCTTTTTCACGTGAAACAAAAGAGACTAATGGTTTTTGTTTTAAAGGGAAACCCTAATGAAAAACCCTAAGTGATAAAACGAATTAGGCTCGAGTCCAACTAGGGCCAAGCTAAATTCGTTTTTGATCCTACTCATTTTGGTGTGCGGCCCTGTAGGTTTATACTCCTTTGGCAGTGCAATTAAAAGCCCGTTTTAATTATACAAATAGTAAGCGGTCTCTAGTACGACATTACTACTATCCAAAGGGTATAAAGGTCAAAACGACACAACCTTAAATGATATGCCACATATTAATTCCTTTTGTCTACCGATATCTAGATTGAACACAAGACTTAGGCAAGTGTCATTCTTGTATAATTCAATCTTTATTTCTTGATCTCTAAGTAGTAATTAATCTTATACAAATGACACTTCATTTGTGCATGGCCATGCAAACATTAATTATACTCATCAAAGGGCCCAAAGATATCTTTCTCTCGTTATATGAGAGTGACAAATTCCATCTTTGATCAATCACATACCTTTAGATAGTTTTGTTGGAGGTAAATCCACAATTGCGCTCCTCTCCGTGGTGAATCCGGAGGGTATATCCGGTGTGCAGGTTATCTAATGCCATGGCGCTCTACCATTGCGCCAAAAGCTATAGCTGTTAGCGAAGGCACAACTTTATTTCCTTGTACCCAACGCCCATTAGAGCGCCATGGCATTCGATAACCTGCACACTGGATATACCCTCCGGATTCACCACGGAGAGGAGCGCAATTGTGGATTTACCTCCAACAATCCCCCCCCCCACAATGGCGCGCCCCAGGTATCGAACCCGTGACCTGCTCTGATACCAATTGTGAGGATCAAGCGCTTACCATTGCGCCAAAAGATATAGCTGTTAGCGAAGGCGCAACTTTATTTCCTTGTACCCAACGACCATTAGAGCGCCATGGCATTAGATAACCTGCACACCGGATATACCCTCCGGATTCACCACGGAGAGGAGCGCAATTGTGGATTTACCTCCAACAAAACTATCTAAAGGTATGTGATTGATCAAGATGGAATTTGTCACTCTCATATAACGAGAGAAAGATATCTTTGGGCCCCTTGATGAGTATAATTAATGTTTGCATGGCCATGCACAAATGAGGTGTCATTTCTTCCACCACTAGACCGCCTCTATTTGATGGCAAAAATTATAGTTATTGGAAAAGTCGTATGTGTACTTTTCTTCAAGCTAGTGATTTTGAACAATGGAAAGTTACACTCATTGGACCCTATGAAATTACCAAAACCGATGAAAATGGTAAAGTTACTCCTAAATCTATTTCCAAATATGATGAAAATGATATTAGGAAAATCCAATTTAATGCTAAAGCCTTGAATGCTCTACGTTGTGCATTAACTATAGATGAATACAACAAGATTTCTAGTTGTAAAACCGCCAAAGAAATTTGGGATAAATTAGAAGTTGCCTATGAAGGAACTTCACAAGTTAAGGATGATAATATTAATATGCTCGTTCATGATTATGAACTTTTCAAAATGGAGCCTAATGAATTACTTGCTTCTATGTATAGTAGGTTCTCTATTATTACTAATGCTTTAAATCTTCTTGGAAAGGAATATTCTAATGAGGATAAGATTCGAAAGATTCTTAGAACTCTTCCCAAGAAATGGAGACCCAAAGTAACGGCTATTCAAGAAGCCAAGAATCTCAAGACGCTAAGCATGGATGAACTCTTGGGTTCACTTAAAACCCATGAGAAGGAATTGGCAAGAGAAGAAGAAAATGATTCAAAAGCTAAAAAGTCTCTAGCTCTCAAAGCAACTCAACTAGATAATGATGAAGAGTTGATGATAGAAGATGAGGATATGGCTCTTCTTTCTAGAAAATTCATAAAATTTCTAGCCAAGAAGAAGAAATTTCAAGGTAAAGGAAACAACTTTGATCCATCATCAAGAAGGAACAATGATCGATCTATTCAACCAAGAGTTGAAAATGAAGAAGAAAAGAAGTGTTTCCATTGCCATTAACCATGGCATTTCAAAACAAATTGCCCGGTTAGAAGAAAGGAAAGAAGAGACAAAAGAGACAAAGCCTTCAAGCAAGTACGACACGCCCTCAAAGGTACTTGGAGTGATTCCGAAGAAGGTGAGTCCAATGCCGATTCTAGCGACGAGGAAACGGCAAATCTTTGCCTTATGGCAAAAGAAGATGAGGTAAATTCTAATTATAGCTCATTTAGTGATAATTTTGATGATAATGAAAGTGTGCATAATGAATATGATGAATTATTTACCATGTTTGAAGAATTACATATTAAATTTGAAATTCTCTCAAAAAGATATGCAAGTCTCAAGAAAGAAAATTCCATTACTTCTACCAAATGTGAAACTTTAGAAAAGGAAAACATTGATTTTAAAAAGGAAATCAATTATTTGAAAAAGGGAAAAGAAAAGGAGACTTCAAACTTACTTGTACTAGAAAATGAGGATTTGAAAGAAAAAGTAAAGGATTTAACTAATAGTCTAACCAAGTTCACAAATGGAAAAAATAACTTGGATAAACTATTGGAGTACAAAGGTGTGTCTTTGATAAAACCGGTTTGGGTTACAATCAAATCCATAACCAAAAGGATTACAAAATTTTTTTCAAAACATACACACCACATAATCCCACTAATCTTTGCTCATTTTGTGGAAGAAATACTCATAGTCCACATTCTTGTTATTACAAAGAAAAGAATTTTGCTAAGAACAAACTTGCTTGGATTCCTAAAGGAACCACTATGTATGCTAACTCCAAAGGACCCAACTTATTTTGGGTACCAAAAGAGAAGTTGCTTAAGATTTTGGTGTAGGTTTGCCTAAGAGCAAAAGCTAGCAAAATAAAATGGTTATTGGATAGTGGATGCTCGAAATACATGATGGAAAAAAAAAAGAAATTTCTTGAGTCTAACTCCTAAACAAGGAGGCAACGTCACATTTGGAGGCAACGCCAAAGGCAAAATTATTGGTATAGGTAAAGTTGGTAAGAAATCTTCTTATATTAATATTGTTCTACTTGTTGACGGTTTAAAACATAACTTGCTTAGTATTAGTCAATTGTGTGATAAAGGTTATGAAGTTATTTTTCAATCCGAATGTTGCATTATTAAAATTATTAGTGATAATTCTATCTTGTTTGTTGCTTATAGATCAAATAACGTATATACTCTTGAACTTGATGATTTATCTAAACAATATGTTAAATGTTTATCCGTATTGAATGATGTTTCTTAGTTATGGCATAGAAGATTAGTTCATGCTAATATGGATTTAGTTCACAAATTATCTAAAATGGAATTAGTTAAAGGATTGCCTAAAACTAAACCTATTAAAGATAGAATTTGTGATGCTTGTCAACTTGGTAAACAACATAAGTCTTCATTTTGCATGTTATTATAAACTAACAATAATTTTGCAGTCTAAAAAAAATTATTATTTATCATTCAAAGAAAAGAAGGGAACAGAATCTGAAGATCATCAGCATCAAAATTCAAAACAGCATCGAGACTAGAAGAATAATAATCAACAAAATTATGCTCCATATCTAATAGAGCTGTCCAATCAGGACTCATTGGCTCGGCAACCTCCGCAATAGTACCACTTTGAGAAAATTGTGATGAATGGCCTTCCAAAGCAGCTTGGTAATCTGACAGAGTCAGATATGCCGGCAAACCCACATTAGTTCGAAAAGCAACATGGTCTGAAAGATTTCCAGTAGTTGGAAGAATTTCAGGTGCAACATTTTCTGCTAACGATAGGAGCCCTGTAGAACTTCTAAGAGGAGCAAAAGAAAAGCATTGGCTAGCGCTAGAAGACTCTCCTAATCGAGCCTCTAATGTTGTCACTCGTGATGGCAAAGCTTCTAACGCTATCACTCGTGATTGTAACTCTTGTACCTTCTGTTCAAGAGAAACAATAAGTGCAGTACAGCCTTTACTGGGATTCTCGACTCTCGCCTTAGCTTAAAAAAGAAATGAATAGAGAGTCTCAAGATATTGATGTTCAGGAATATCTTTTAAAATATTTGCAACACTATTTACCCCAAAAACGGTGAAAATTGTACGATAATCTTGACGACTAATCACATCCATAAAAAATTGTGCATATTCACACCATGGCTGACATTTCTTGCGTTTATAAGTGCAAGCAGCACAAGACGAACCGGTACAACGGAAGGTATTCGGCATACTTGTGATTTGCTTTCCCTTACTCATCGGTACCTCCTATAAAAGTTATAAGAAGAAAATGGATCTCGAGGAAGACAACAAGAAAGAGGGGACAAGAGGCATCTAGCAATTAAAAGAATCCCGAAAACGAAAAGCTGTCATCCTAAAAGGTCAAAAATACAGCGCCCCCCGCGTGCATCTAAAGTCCACCACCCTAGCACGGTCTAGATCCCTCTTTGATGTTGACATAGGGGGAGAAAATGTGCGTAATGTTGATGCTGCGGTAAAAGGTAAGAGTTTTTTTTTGCAGTAAGATTTTTTATAACTTTGAATGTTGTGGTAAGATTTTTTATACCGACTTTAAATATTGTGGTAAGACTTTTAAATGCTTTATGTCTTTAATATCCATACTTGTTTTGTTTTGCATGTTATATTTCGTGTTTTGACATTTTATTGAGCCATTAAAAAAAATGGCAAAATAATATGCAGAAAATTGGACATGGTACAACTTCACAGCTAAAACTGTACCAATTGGCTAAGAACTAGATACTCTACCATATATTTCTGGAAAGCTCTATATGTCTACTTTCTAACCCAATTTACAGTGCATCAATAAGAATTTTCTACAAAGAGTTATAACAATTCTCCCACAAAGGACTTGATATGGACATAGTGCAACTTTACAGCTAAGATTGTACCAATTGGCGGAGAATTAGGTTCTCTACCATATATTTCTGGAAAGCTCTACGTGTCTAAATTCTAACTCAATTTACAGTGCATCAATCGGAGTTTTCTACAAAGAGTTATAGCAATTATCCTACAAAGGACTTTGACATTCCAGCAGATTTTTGATGATTCTAGAGCAGTAAAACAGCATGCTATCCTCAAAAACAGCTTGTTGGCTTAAGCCAATTTTTTTTCAGCAGCTCAAAACGATCCATTAGGTGACGTATACGTGAGTCCAATTCACTACAACCATAACCACAACCTCAAGAGTCACTCCTTTTTGATGATATCAAAGGGGGAGAAATAATGTGTGTGATGTGTGTGATTTTTTAAGCCAAGTTTAAAGAGTGATAATGGTACACACTCTAAGAACTATGACTATATTTAAGTTTTAACTATTAAACTATTTCTTTCATTTATATTTATATGCTATTTATGCTTGTTATTATTAACACACATTAATTTATTGTCATCATCAAAAAGGGAAAGATTGTTGACCTAAGGTCTTAATCTTATTTTGATAATAACAATAAATCAATCATGTGTAATTTGGGAGCATATTATTCATTTACATTTTTATCTATGCACCTATTTAGGGGGAGCATATTATTCATATGCTTAAAATTATTATCTTTTTATAAACACACATTAACTCTATTGTCATCATCAAAAAGGGGGAGATTGTTGACCTTAAAGTCAATTAATCTTATTTTGATAATTACAATAAGTTACTAAAGTGTTATTTAACTCGATTATTCCAATGATGATAGCCATTAGCCGATATCTTTTCCAACCAAGTGTGACGTCAAACCGATATAGTTAAACTCTCACACAAAGCTCCACAAATGCTTTCACTCACAAGAAATGAATTCAAATGATCTCCATGTGCTTCACAAAGAATCAAAACCAAAAAAGAATCAAGATCATCAATCAAATGAAGATACGCACAAGACAACCAAGCATCACGAAGACTCGAATTATCATTACATGGAGTGAGTGCTTAGATTTTATGTAAAGATACTTTATTGATCAAATTCCTATAGCTCAAACATATTCATGCATCTTTTAAAGATTGATTCAAACTAGCTTGAAATTGAATTTATTTGAAAAACATCATTTTACAAAAACCGAGTTTCAAAATAAATTCATATTAATTTTAAATGATCATATTTTAAGCTATAATAAAAATAGGTATCTTAGAAACATATCTTTGAGGTTCAAAAATCATTAGAATTTTATTTGGAACTAAATTATTAAATTGGAAAAATATTTTTATTTTTCGTTTAAAATTCGCTCAATTTTTGCCCAGTTTTGATCTAACGGTAAAATGGAGGCCTTCCAGAACTCCGATCATTTTGAAATTTTTATAGTAGTTAGACAACATCTCCTGGAAATTTTGACTAAAATTTGAGCATGATCCAACGGTCTAATTGGGAGACATTAACAAAACAAGTTTGAATTTTTTTGTCAAAACTAGCTATTGGAAAGTTTGAAAATGTATACCTTGGAGCCAAAACCTCTCTTAATCATCCCCAACGGCCATATGGTTTTGCAAGCTATATATATGATGTCTTAGACATGTTTTAACACACTTGAATCATTCTACAAACTCATTTTACATATATACAAAGTTATTCAAGTATTCAATTCACTTAATTGATCAATCTTTCATTTTTGAGCTATACACTTTGATCAATTTTGATATCTCTTAGTGTGAGCTTCATTTGTATTTTGTTATACACAAGAGAGATTTTGTACATTGGTGTTAGCCACCAAAACTTATTCAAATCATATTTGTGAGAGTTGTATCTCATAGGTTAGCAAGAGGGTATCTTGTGAGAGTATTGTGGTGTAGCAATACTTGTAGAGTGTGAGAAGAATACACTTGTAGTGGTTTGATCTTCACCCGGAAGGAGATCGGTTTTAGTGGAACTTCTCGGGGAACTAACCGAGCGCGGAGTAGGGGGAACAAGCCGAACCGTGTGGACAAAAAATATTGGATTTCGATTGGTTTAATCTTTCTAACTCAATCTCTTTATTATTGATTGTTTTATTATTGCTTACATTCCTTGATATATATTTGTTAAGTAAATTGTTTTACTTAAATTTTTTGAAAATATTTTTAAATTCGGCATTTAGTTTTATAAACCCTATTCACCCCCCCCCCCTCTAGGGTATTTTCCGACCTACAATTGGTATCAGAGGAGGTCACGGGTTCGATACCTGGGGCGCGCCATTGTGGGGGGGGGGGTTGTTGGAGGTAAATCCACAATTGCGCTCCTCTCCGTGGTGAATCCGGAGGGTATATCCGGTGTGCAGGTTATCTAATGCCATGGCGCTCTAATGGTCGTTGGGTACAAGGAAATAAAGTTGCGCCTTCACTAACAGCTATAGCTTTTGGCGCAGTGGTAAGCGCTTGATCCTCACAAGTTTATAGTATGCTTGATCATCATCTTTATAATTACTCGGTCAAGAGTAACGTTTGATGATGCCCATCACACCAATCCCCATGCTGGTAACCATGACGATCTCAGGTCTGAGGATAATAAGATATCACTAATGGGGAACATCACTGATGACATTATATAACACTCCTCGCAGTGCCCCAAAGTGGGTTAGTCCAATACATTGTTCCCTAACAAGTATCAGTGTATTCAGCTTAATAGCTCTATATCCATGACTTGTGGAACATAGTCATCAGCTGACTGATACTCTAATCATTATATCAATGTGGTCCTAGATTAATGACATATGATTAGGGACAAATAATATTATTATTTATTTACTAGCATCCCACAATCAAGTCACGTACTTGATGAACTAGTATTAATACATATTATTCATAAAACAATCTAAAGTTAAATGAATTAAACTTTATTGATAATAATAAGCAATAGATATCCAAGTACAAATCATAACTTATGAATAGTCCTAGGGCATATCTCTTTCAGAGACATGGAGTATTATTAACTATTTTTACAAATCACTCACTCCCGCCATGCACAGTTTGTGGAAACGATCTGTAATGAAAATTTCTTGAAAAAAAAGTTCGAAGGACGCCTTATTGTACTTTGACGAAATAGCCAAGAGTGCCCAAAATTTGAACACCTACTCGAAAGAGGCTAACGGGAAGGTTTCTAATAGAGGGGGTTGTAAAAAAACCCAAAGGATATGACATTGAGTTGAAATTCATTTAATTGTCAAAGAAAATCGAAGCCATGGAGTCTAGTACAATGAGGGAAGGTAGTGTAGGTACTACCATCGTTTGTCTCATTTGAGAGAAGGTAAGGCATTCCACAGAGGTTTGTCATACTATTTCGACCCTCAAAAGAGGTCCTGCAAAGTCCTTCACAAGTGAATGCTATGAAATAATACTCTAGACTAAACAATAACCCATTTTCTCAACGATATAACGAAGGATGGAGGATCGACCATATTTTAGTTTAGGGGGGGTAATCAAAATGCTCTTCAAAATTCGAATACAAATTTAAACTCCTATTAATTGAGACCACCTTCACCCCAAATAACTCTTTTGGTCAAGTAAACCCGAATTCAAATTTGGAGGCTTTTTTGCAGATATTTGTAGCAGAGACCGATAGGGAAGTTATTGATTTAAAAATCCAAATATCCGAACTCACAACCACATTGTCCACTCAAGAAAAAGGAAAATAACCCTTGGCTAACCCAAGAGGTTAAGCTTTGGCAATCAATGAGAGCGAATTAAGTGGAAACTTTGAGGAGTTGAAATTCATCACCATCCTTGAGAATAGGAAAGAAGTTAACAAAACTATAGTTCATAAGGTCAAAAAGCGAGTAGACATAGCTGAGTCAAGTCAAGTTAAGGAAACAACCCTTGAAAAAAGAATGAGGGAAGAATAGAAAGTTGGAAAAGATGATTTGGTGAATCTAGAGTAGTTTCAAAATCCATTTTTTGGAAAGGTTATCCCAACTTTTCAAGGAAACCTAAAATGCAGAAATTCTTTATGTGTTCAAACAAGTGAAAATTAACATTAATTTGCTCGATGCAGTAAAGAAAATCCCTTCTTATGCTAAGTTTCTAAAGGATTTGTGCACCAGTAAGCTTCGATTAATTGTTAAAAAGAAGGCATTTATTGTAATACCCCGTGTTACACTTTCCGCGTTAATCCTTTTCTTAAGCCTGGTTAAGGCTTAACCGCTAGAGCGTGAGCATTGGGTTTTAAACCCCTCTTATTTGATATGATACTTCTATCATGTCATATTAGGTATATGTAGTTTGGGGGAGTAGTCGTTTCATTATTTGGGTGGCCTAAATTAAAAATGGGAAGTTAATCGCCCATTTTGAAAATTTCGAAAATGTTGATTTTTGGCCAACTTTAAGAGGCCATAACTTCTTTATCCGATATTCAAATGACTCCCCGTTTGTCCATTTCGAGGTCCATTACGGGTTCCAAAGTCAGCTTATAGTGAATAGTAAGTTAGATTAATCCAGTTATGAGCTAGATCAATCCATCTCTTTACACATGTGAAATTTGACAATTTTTAAACCCTATTTTTCACCTCCACATTTGCACGTACACCACACACCACCTCAAGATGGTTCTAGAGAGAGAAAGTGAGAGATTCTTGAGCGATTTTTAAAGCACCATCATCTTGATGCAAGATTAGAGCTTGTTTGTCACTATTCATCATCTTCTTCGTCATTTTTCCTTCATTGGAGCACAAATGAGAGCTTGGAGCTTGATGTTCTAACCACTAAATCTTCTCCTAGCACCTTAATCTTGTGGATTATCATCATTTAAGGTGAGAAAACTAATACTAAAGCATTGATTTCAACTTTTATTTGTTGCATTAGAGATTTCTTTAAAAATAGGATTTTATATATATAAAAAAACCTAGGTTTTTGTAGATGCATGGAGGTTGGGTTAGATTATGTAATACCCCGTACTTTAAATTATTTTAAATTGAATTATATTAGCTTATTTATACTCATGTGAATGATCGTTTGATGATTTGGGTGGTCCGAATCAATTTTGGTTGGTAAATAGAAAGTTTTATTCCTTTGCGATTTGTTAATTCTAGCTAACTTTGAGTTATCATAATTTCTTCGTTACTTATCCAAATAAGATTTCACCCGCTTTGGTGGCTAGTATTTATACCATTCTACGACTTTTGTGTTTTGGCCGAAGTCCAATTCGCACTCCTCGTGGGTCAAAATAGGGCGCAAAGTAGGCCCATTGCAAAATTCTGGTCATTCGGTAGCGCTGTCTTCGGTGAATTTTTAGGAAAAATCTATCCAGAATTTGGGAAAACTTTATCTAAGAAAGTTGTAGAGCTTTAAAATACCTTTTCGTTGACATAAAGAACGCCTCAATCAGAGTTCCGAGTCAAAAGTTATGGCCAAAACAAAAATAGTGGTCCAGAGCCCAAAATTTAAAGCGCGGACCGGTATGGCGTTTTTGGCATACCGGTCCGGCGGCAAAATTTTGGAAAAATTGACCCCTGCGGACTGGTATTGGGTATTTTGCATACTGGTCCGCCAGTTGACTATTCCCACCGACTTAAGCTCGTTTTAAGGATATTTTCACTCATTTTTCAACCCATTTTCGAGGCAACCTTCCACACACTTCTAAGGGAGGTTCTAGAGGGTTCTAGAGAGAGAAAGAGAAAGATTTCTACGCATCTTTCATCCTCGATCGAAGATTCAAGCTTGAAATCATCCAAACCCATCTTTAAGGTACTATTCATCATCTTCTACCTTGATTTTCTTCTATAGAAGCTCCGGCATGAGCTTTGGCTACTTGGGTTGGGTTTATACTCTATTAATTCGAGGATTTGGCTATGTTAGGAACGCAGTGAGACGAGAGCTTGAGGATTTTACCGAACGTGGCTTCAGTTTATATCTTTCTTCCTTCTTTTGGTCTATACACTTGAGGTAGGGGTTATATCTTTTCCAAACTTGATGATATGATTTTATTTATCAAAGAGCTGAATGATTTTACATATATATGTTTAACATAAAGCATCTGTTCCTTATTATTAAGTAACCTTGGATGATTTATGCATGTACGATTATTAAGAACACCATGTTAATTGATATTTGTAACTTATGCATGATTAAGCTATGATTCCATGATATGAAGCAATATATGCCATCTAAGCTCCATGATTACATGTTATTGATTCATTTGGATGTTCTTTGGCTGTGTATATGTTGGTTTGACAAGAAAATGATTTGTAAAGGGTTTTGTATACACCAAAGAACATGGGCGTGAATTGGTTAGAGTTTATATGGCATATGTGGTTTCTATTATATCTATGATGCATAAGTTGAAACAAGATATGCCACTTGAACTTGACATCTATGTAACATAGACTTGTAAGTGATGTTCCTTGGACTTATACGCTTGGTTGAATCCAAGTGGATTAGTAAATGGATTATGTATGCGCTAAGGAACATGGATAGATAATGAATGAAGTTTAAGTGGCATGGGTTGTTTTTAGTTTACAATTAAAAGCATGGATTGCACGTTATGCATAATTATTGTGTCAACCTGGCTTCTAGATGATCTCATGGCAAGCTCGGAGCATTCTTATGGCATATGGTGCGGAAATTATCTCTTGGGAGAATTATATCTCTTCTCCATGATATGGATGGCTATCTATGCTCTTGTGGTATTCTTGAACAAGTGATTATCTATCTTCGGGAGTTCTTCATTCGTACGTGGATATTCTCGGCTATGTTATATGGTGGGATGTTGCCCACAATTATCTGTATCTGTTTGGCCTCCGTCGGTGAAGGGGAATGATTATGGTTAGTGCTTGCCGAGATGGGGAAAATAGGTAGGGCTTGTTGCCCTTGGGTTGAAAAGTCCTAAACCTCCGGGGGGTCCTTTAGTCGTCGGCTGTCTAGAGCCCACGGTGAATAGTCTGGAAATTTAAACAACGGCAAGGCACTAGTGAGTCACCGACTATCTAGAGCCCACGGTGAATAGTCCGGAGATCTAGACAATTGTTAAGAAAACCGGTATGAAAATGATCAGTTTATGTGATATTGCGAACTGTGGTCCAATTGTTAATTATTTGTTGGTTTTCACTTGAGACGGAGAGGCCATATTCTGGTTATATATATTATGATCTTGATTCTCTTTCTCTTAAGAGCTGTTAGGCCCATTGCCATTATGATTATGATACTGTACAGCTTCGAATCTCTTAAGGGCGGTGGTCCAATTGATACTCTTTCTCTGGTTATATATATTATGTTTATCTCCAAATGAATTACAAGCAAGGAACTGGTCCCTGGACGATTCTCTTATTTGGAGGAGACATGAGTAGTCTAGAGCTTGGGATCCTTCGGGGACCTTTGCTCTAGGCCTAGTCGACCGTTGGGTGAAACCGATGCATTATACTAGAGATATGATACGAGGACATACATGATGTATTATTATAATTGTTGTGGTTGTTATTTGTATTGTATCATATCTTCTGTTGGCATAAATATCTCCTCGATTACTAATATGTAATTTATGTACAAAAATATACGTAGGGATAATTGGAATTATTTTCCATTTCATATTAATCATAAAAGATTAACAATTAAACTATAAGTATAAGCAGGTAATATAAGATAAGTATTGGGCTTTCAGTTTGTGGGTGGATTCCATAATATACTAATACGTAAAGTGGTATAGTAAGTGACTTATGTAATAAACTATGCTTAGTAAGAGAACAAGGTGACTGGTATCATAATACACTATAATTAAAGTGAAAATTAACTAATACCATATAGTAAGCTAGTGATCGGAATAGATAATTCTAGATCGTTAACCTCTAGAAGTACATGAAACTGTGATTAACCGAGTCCCAGAGGTCTAATCCTCCTAACGGGATTCAAGGCATCATATTTATGGCAGAACAAGTGAACTCAATAATGCAAGGCACTCGAATCCCAAAAATCAAAGAATGGTGGGCTAAATCTTATTTTCCTTTGAAAATATTCTATAAACTTTTAGAAATAATTGCATTATTTTAGTAATTCAAATAATGTTATTAAATATTTTCTAAAGGTTAATTTAATAGTAAGACGACACTATATAAAGCCAACAACTTGTGGTTCAATCTTGAAATATACATTAACAGAAGGTTCTAGCAAAATAATTAGTAAACTAACTAGGTATTATAATTGAAATTAATAATAGTTATTGTGGAAATTATGAAATTCAAAATTCAAGTTTCTTTTTGGATGATTAGAAATGAATTAATACAGTTTTCTTGTATACTCAAAAGTTAAAATCAACACTATTATGTCAAAGTTGAAAACATGATATAGTGAAAACAATCTCCAGGTCTTTACCTTATCCTTCACTTTCCCTCACACCTTTTCTTGTGGAACTTGTCCATGTCAGCAAAGACGAAGGAGTTAGCACCTCAGCTCTCGCAGTACATCTTGTTTCCATGTTCTGAATAGGAAAGCTGTTACAAGCACCTCTGAGGATTGACTATATTCGCGTGATATATTAAAGCAAACATCATTTCATCAAAAAACCCAATTATCTTATTTGACATCTGATCTTCCCAACCAACTAAAAAAAACATTCAATGTTTTCTCAATTAAAATAGTTTAAAAACATAAGTAGTGTATGAAATGTGTACTAATGAAGGAAACGGCGAAATGCATACAAAGTGTATCGTTTTAAGGGAAGTTAGTGAAACATATTATACTACTGTTTTGTCCAAATGATTATATCATATTAACAGAGTAGTAGATAAATAAATATAAATAAAATAAAAAAGTTAAAGTAAGAAAAGTTTGGCTTTTGAGATTGAGAAGTGCGTATTTGTTGTCCTAAAGCAACCATATCCCTCCTACATGTAGGCTTTTGTGGTTATGAATTTCTCCAAGATAAAACCTAGTCTTCTCAACCTTACCTATTCTATGAGATACGTTCAAAGCAGGCTCGTATCAAACCTTCAACTTCTTGCCCAAATAAATATTCAAATAGAAAAAAAATATAGGGTAGAATATGAAGTAGTCAATGAGAAATATAGAGCGTATGAGAGAATGATCGTAAATTCATGTGTTACTCAATGACCCAAGGTCCACTATTTATAGGGTCATTATAACGTTCACCTAATAAGGATAACAATCTACACGCCATCTATGCCCTTTTATAGCATCTGTTGAGTGAAGAGTTATTAGTTCTCAACATTCACTTGACCAAGTTTAACTAAACTAAGTAGACCAAGTGAGTATATAAACAAGTCAAACCATAGAAAAAGTTAGACCCAACTAATATATATAAATATATTAACAAATGAATTTTAAAAAAATAGAATAACATAATATACATTAAAACATTTTGTATTATTGAACTTTCTCAACAATCCCCCACAAGTTCAAAACTTTATAACATGTAAAACAAATTAAATACAACAATAGGAAGGGAGAATTTATACCATGCAATGGGCATATATGTCTTTCGGACTTGAACCTATACTTAGTGTTGACAATTTAACATCTGAAGGATCATAGTGAACTAGGTCTTGAGCGAAATCCTTTATGCCAAATTTCAACTAGTAACTTTGAGATGGCAAAAACATTGCGTGCTATTAAAAAGTGTAGGTATCAATCAAGTAATAAATACATTCAACGTCAATCCATGGGGAAGGCAACGAGTAAACTTAAAGTTAATGCTTATTACTTAGAAAAATAAAAAAAAAGTGAGAAGTTGATGAAAAGGTATTGGGAAAGAGGAGGCAGACTAGCGCCCTAAATTGCCTAATTAGGGGCAATATAAAAATCTAATACTAAGGTGCAAAAGAAAGGAAAAACCACAAGCGCAAGTTAGATACCAAAGAAGGCTTCATAAACTGCACTATGGGAGTGTACAAAAGAATCCTAAGTAAATAAATAAAATAAAAAAGCACATTAATTTGCAAAATAAGATTATAGAATGATGTTTAATCAAAATAAAACATACGTTATGAGTACATGTAGCTGGTGAATGCAAAATTAGACCAATCGGGCGATTTGAATTGCGGTTTGAACTTTAATTTCTACTAAAATCCATCCATTAGGCTTTCCTACCATCGAAATCAATCCTTGAATAAGGATTATGATAATTCATGCAAGACACAGACCATATAGGCTGGAATTTAGTGATAAAATCCGACGGTGAGACATTTGACTTTTAAAATGTTAGTGTGTGATAAAAACAAACTAATTCTTAAAAAACTTTAGTAAAAATTAGTACCTAAAACACATTTAATTTCAGATAGGTTAGAACATTATAGTAAATCTGACTTAAAACAAGTGGCAAAAGCCAAAATCAACACATTTTCGGTACTTGAGGCCTTTTGTACCAAAACAGTGCCAAATTCAATGAAATCACTTAAATATTGTACTAAACTAATCGATTGTCTTCAAATTAACCTTTTTAGTGTTTAAGTACAAAAATCTATGAGTTGGCAGTTCTTAATCAAATGAAATTTTGAGTTATTCTTATGAAAACCTGTTGAACGACATGCAAAGAAAAGACGTCACTGATAAATTCAATGAGTGATCTTTAACCAATGGGAAAGACTAGTTAAACATACAATTGGATTACATTAAAAGTTTAAAGTTCACATTATTTCACAATGGACCCCTAACTATGCATTTTGCTAGCCATAATTGATACAAACTAATAAACCATAATATTGCCATTCATATGCTCATTTTCGAAGTCGTTTGGCGCGTTTATTTCTCTAAAACTTTTCATTTAGCTAACTTATCTCGTGATTAGTCTCGTAGCACTTTTGTATTTAATATTGAATAGAAAGACACATTTTGTATTTATTTTTGTGCCTCTAAATCTCAAGAAATGCATTGGACAAGAAAAAATCTATCTAGACCCATGCTTGTTACTTTATGTCGCTTCCCTCCTTTTACCCAACAACCCATAGCTTGCTTAAGGAGGTAGGTTTGGCTAAGAAATTTTTTATATCTCATAGAATGTATTATTTTATTTATAGTGGTTATTTGAGTATGCTAGAAGGTTATCTACCATTGGACTTTAAATAGAGATGGGAGAGGTATATATTTGTTCGACTTAATATATTTTTCATTTTGCTAGTACCTTGTAGTTTTTCTTAGAGAGGGAAATGGATTTCAGTTCTATAATTCTTGTCTCTACACTTCCATTGTTAGTATTGTTAAATACTTGTTGAATCATTCACCTTTTCCATTTAATCAACCATCCATGAGCTAATAAGAAAATTTTCATAAAATGATTTGACTTTGTATGCCTTGTATACACAGATCTCAACCATTAATAAGGAGATCATACACTTGAGTATTTCTTACTAGCGTATGTCCATTCCTTCTATAAATGAGATACTTTTCATTGCTAAGCATGATTCGTCTTTGAATATTCATGGAAACACCATAAATTTGAGATTTCAATCATTAAATTCTTTAATGATATCTTGAGTGCTTTTTGCACTTTATATGATTTTGAGACTCAACATTTTCTTAGTTAAAGTGTTGCCAAGGAAGACCTCTTAAGTTTATGCCATAAACAATTTCACTAACCATTTTAAGGATTCAATTTTGCATTTATCAAACATGTCTAAATCGGATGATTTAATCTCCAACTAGACTCCCAGTCTTAGACTAATGAAATGCTATTATTTATTGAGCTAAACTCTTTAGTTGGCCATTTTCATAATCAAATCAATTACCTAGGGGAAACTAAATATGAATTCTCAAATGCCTAGTTTAAATTTATGTCTTTTCTTTTGGGGTATCTCCAGTTTGTATCTTAGTTGAACATTATATGGGAATGGGTTGCAATTGCTTTACACCCTTTGTTACAAGATAAAAGGGAGATATACACTTATGTTGAGTTTTGCATACACCTTTCTTTATATGGCCTTTATATGGAAATGAGTTGATTATGCTTCACACACTTTTGCTTAGAAAAGTGTAATATACTCAACACTTGGGAATTGCATTGAGAACTTTAAATGAGATTGATTTTACATAATGCTTTAGCTCTTTCTCATCTTTTGATACTTTACTTTTATTTTTATCGCAAGAATTTACAATCAACAACTAAAATCAATCAATCCATTTCTCTAAACAAAGCCTTGAAATCATAATCAATACGTCGACTTTTCAACTATCCGTGTGGTTCGACACTTAGAGTTATCACATATTATAACTTGGCAACTTATACTTGGGTTTCTAACCATGGAAGTATTTTCACCTTGTCAAGTTTTTGGTGTTGTTGCTGATGATATGATATATGACGGATTACGGGTTTTGTATAAAAATCCACTTTGTAAGTATTTTCTTCCCTTGTAAATTATTTTTCCAACTTATTATTTCCTTCCTTTATAAGTGTTTTACTCGAGATCACCCTTTCGGGCTTACGTTCGAGAGTTTCTTTGTTGATCTTTGCGTAAGTCCATTAAGGGGCAAATCACCACCGAGGCATCATACTCCTTCACTGAATCCATCCGAAATAGATAACGATGACAATGAGTCAAATGATGTAGAGAACAATAATCAAAATCGTACAGTCCTCACAATGTGAGATTATTTTCAACCTCTTAGAGGTACTTCAAATTCTTGCATTGTCATTCCCACGGGTTAAGCTAAAACGTTCACTCTTAAACTGGGCATGTTGCAACACATACCATCATTTCGTGGTATGGATTCCAAAAACCCTTACATGCATTTAAAAGATTTTGATGATGTTTGGTCTACTTTTAGAGAAGTTAACACAAATGAGGTTAATTTTTTTTTATTCTTTTTAATAGGAATGGCAACATGGCTGTTTCGCTTAAATCCGAAACCGAACCACATTTTTTTGTCCCGAATAGTGAATACACCAAAATCAGCTCAAGGTTAATTTACGGTTAACTAGATCCGAACCACCTTGCCCTAAATATATGGATTATAGGTCAGGTCGATCTGTTCCCCCCCCCCCCCCCAATAACCATTATTTAAAAAACTGGATAGCAGCAATTTCAGACAAAAGTAACCATTATTAAAAAAATAGGTAGTAGACAATTAAATAAACATTAGCCAACAAACACATTAAATCTAAACACACAATTAAACTTCAAACAAATTAAGTATTATTTTTCAAAAACGACAAATAACTTCAATTCTGGACACAAAATAAAACTAAAACCACAAATAATTTCAATTCTTGACACACAATTAAACTAATACCATAAATAACTTCAAACAACAATAAACCATAATTTCTTCAATTTCAAACAAGTGCCATTCTCAAATCCTCTTTATAGTAGAAAATCAACAATAAACCACCTGAAAAAACATATGAATAAGAATAAATATAGTAAGTAAAAATACTTCAAAGATTAAATATGTCTAGAATAATAAAATAATTACCTCTAATTCACAAATCAAATTCTTCATCACAAATTCTAGCTCTTGAATCTGTTGTGTCAACCTCAATTAAAAATGTAAAATAAATAAGTAACGAACATCATGTAAAATAAATTATGTACCTTCCAAGTCATTCAATAGCCGATCTTGTGTACACATTAATGCCTTTAGAACATGAGCACTAAGTCGACTATGATGCGCATTCACCACCCTACCACTCCTACTAAAAGCAGATTCGGAAGCCAATATTGATACCAGGATAGCCAAAATGCCATGCGTAATTAACTGCAACGTAGGATATCTAACCCCTTTTGCTTTCCACCAATTTAGAATATCAAAGTCTTATATGCGTGGAAATATATTTTCCTCTAAGTAATGATCCAACTCTGACTTTGCACTTACACATCGAACCATACCACTAACAATTTGATCATACTCGGAGAAAATATCAACATTCCAATCTCTGCCGCACGTCCCGAAGTAAAATCACCTAAAGATGTAATGCCACGTACGTGACTTCCACTTACCTCATCATTACTTTCCTTTAACTTTGCTTGGTATTCGTTAATTAATTGATAACAAGCTACCCGAATATTTTATATTTGAGAAAGGCCCTCCTCACCATATATTTTATGAAGCATGAGCTCTAAGAAAGGCACTCCAATATTTATCAAACTTATCCATTATACTTGATGCCATATTCCTAATCACTTCATTCTCCGAAATCCCCCCAACTTCGCAAAGCTAATTTTATCTCGCAAATTTTAGGAAACAAACAATTTGTAGTCAGAAATTTAGTTCTAAAAAAAATTCAATCGCTTAAGAAAACAATTTTAGTCTCCCACATATATCTTTTGCTATGTTTTATTCTCCTTCTAAAGGTAAGGATATATAATGTCTCTCACGTTGTCTCAAACAAGGAAGCACATCCTTGTAAAAATTGCAGTTTCAAGCATTAAGTATGTGGAAATCCATCTCTTTTTACAACCGAGGGCCAATTTTTTAGTACAAGCAATTTTTAATTGATGAGCAGATTCTTTAAAAAAATTCTTCTCTACTTTTTGTGGTTGTCCAATAAGTTACACTATCATGTATTTTTTTCAATCGACACTTTAATCACATCCA
The DNA here is from genome assembly GCA_021464415.1 of Lonicera japonica. Lineage (NCBI taxonomy): Eukaryota > Viridiplantae > Streptophyta > Magnoliopsida > Dipsacales > Caprifoliaceae > Lonicera > Lonicera japonica. The sequence continues at coordinate 25,513,570 of CM038471.1, forward strand.
AACCATCTTGAACTATCAGATTCAATATATGTGCAGGACAACGCATATGAATTAACTTTCCCTCCAAAATAAGGGGACCACTAACAAAAAATTTATCGAATAAAATACCAATCAGATCATCATTAGTAGAACAATTATCTACTATTATAATGAACAATTTCCTATCCAAATTCCAATTTAACAAGCAATCCCAAAAAACATCACAAATAATTTCTTTTATGTGTGGAAAAGGTACATAAACAAACCTGTAAAATAATGAATTTAAATAAAAACTAATTACAATACACCAAGATAATATATTAAATAAAAACTAATTATAAGATAAAATTTATAGTATGTTAAATAAAAAAAGAAGTATAAGAAGATTTACCCGAAAATCGTACTACGCAAGCACTAAGATCGATTAAGAAAGTGTACCGTGATAACTATATAACCCCTCTTTTGCTTAGATTACCACATATATGCCGTGATAGCAACTAAACTTGAATGCTTTTCAAATTATGTGTAAGCTTTCATTTTCTCCTCATGAAAAATCTTTAAAATATCACTTTTAATTATGTTTCAAGAAACCATTTTGAAAAGTGGTTGAAGACTACCAACAAACTTCCTAAACCTAACATGATCAAAAATGCTCATTGGATACTCAAGTAAAACAATTGCATTAGCCAATTCCCTCCTCGATATTTCTTGGTCAAAAGTATAATTGCCAAGCTTCATTTTTCTATCGACACTCTTACTAGTTGCTATTTGCAATTGATCACAAATATCAACACTCCTACGTTTTTTTACAACTTTGCGAATGGTTTTTCAAAGTGCTTATCCCATTTTTAAGGTCTGATTTAAGTGTCGTCTTCTAATGATGACATATCACCATTTTGCACCCATTTTCCTCAACCTGTTCATAAACATTCAACGCTTTAGAATACACCTTTCCTAGCTTTCTTTTCTTCGGAGAAATTTGTATCACTTGACTAGGTCACTAGGATTAGTCTTGGCATTAGAATTTAGCGTAGGTGTAGAATTGGACGGTGTCGCAGATATAATGTTCTTATCTTGAATAGAATGATTCATGATGGACCTAATATATAAAATAAATATTTTTATATTATATATATATGGTCCATTTTTGGTACGGACCAATCGTTACAGATTGGTCCTTTTATGACGATTTTCCATCATAAAAACATTTGGGGGGGTATTTTTTATGATGCAAAACCATCATAAATAGGACCCAATCCGTACAGATTGTTCCGCACCTGATCCTGACCTTTTGTATATATATATTCGTAGCGGTTTTTAGAAGTGAAAAACCGAAATCAAAACAGCTCCAAACGGATCGGATCGGTTTAGTAATTCGGTGGGTTGGTTTTTTTGCCACCCCTACTCTTTAAAGGATAAAGGCAAAAAATGGATAAATTCTTTACGTCCCAATTACATTCAAACTTGGCAAGAATTATAAATCGAATTTTTAAAGAAATTATATCCCATTCATCGAACCAACGCTTTGAGAAGGAAAATTTCAAAATTTTCTCCCAAATAAAATGAAAGTTATTGCAAATGTTGGGAAAGGAATTCCACTGAGCATTGTCACACAATTTTAGCCTTCAAAGAGGTCCTTCAAAGTCCCTCACAAGTGAATATTATGAACTCATACTCTAGACCACACAGTAATCCATTCTCTTAACGGTACAACGAAGGATGGAGGAATCATCCAAATTTTAGTTGTTTTTTTTTTTTTTTGGGGGGGGGGGGTGGTAATCAAAATGCTCATCAAAGTTCGAATACAAATTCAAACTCCTACCTATCAAGACCCTTTCAACCCCAAAACAACTTTTTTGCTCAAGCAACCCCAAATTCGAATTTAGATGCTATTTTGCGGCAATTTATAGAAAAGACCGATAGGGAAGTTAGTGATTTGAAAACACAAATATTAAAACTCACAACGAAATTGTTCGCTCAAAAAAAGGGAAATTTCCATCCCAACCCTTAGCTAACCCGAGAGGCCATGCCTTGGCGATCAATGAGAGCGAATCAAGTGGAAATGTTGAGGACTTCAAATCCATCACCACCCTTAGGAATGGGAAAGAAGTTGACAAAACTATAGTTCCTAAGGCTAAAAAGCCTGTAGACATAGCCGAGTGAACTCTAATTGAGGAAATAATCATTGAAGAGACAATGAGGGAAGAAGAGAGAGTTATAAAAGAAGATTTGGAAAAAATTAAGAGTAGTGTCAAAATCCCTTTTCTGGATATGTTATCTCAACTTTTCAAGAAAACTCGAAATGCCAAAATTCTTAATGTGCTCAAACAAGTGAAAATTAACATTCCCTTACTCATTGCGGTAAAGCAAATTCCTTCTTATACTAAGTTTATAAAAGATTTATGCACCATTAAGCATCGTTTGATTGTCAAAAAGAAGGCATTTATGGACGAACGAGTTAGCTCAATAATGCAAGGCACTCGAATCCCAAAAATCAAATAATGGTGGTCTAAATCTCATTTTCCTTTGAAAACATTCTAAAAACTTTTGGAAATAATTGTATTATTTTGGTAATACAAAGAATGTTATTGAAAATTTTCTAAAGGTTAATTAAATAGTAAGACAACACTATATAAAGCTAACAACTTGTGGTTAAATCCCGAAATATAAATTCACAGAAGGTTTTGTAAAATAAATACATAGTAGAGTTGGAATGGCAGAATAAATAAAAAATAGAGTCGGAAGAAATAATTAGTAAACTAACAATGTAATAGAATTGAAATTAATAATAGTTATTGTGGAAATTATGAAATTCAAAATTCAGGTTTCTTTTTGGATTATTTGAAAGGTATTAATACAGTTTTGTTTTAGACTCAAAAGTTAAAATTAACATTATTATGTCAAAGTTGAAAACATGATCTACTGAAAACAACCTCTAGCTCTTTACCTTAGCCTTTACTTTTCTTTCACACCTATTCTTATGGAACTTGTCCATGTCGGCAAAGAGAAAAGAGCTTGCACCTTAAGTCTCGCAATACATCTTGTTTCCATGTTGTGGACAGGAACCTTGTTACAAGCACCTCTGAGGGTCGACTACACACGCATGAGATACTAAAGCAAACATCATCTCATCAAAAAAAGCAATCATCTTATCTGACATCTGATCTTCCCAACCAACTAAAAATAACATTCAACATTATCTCAATTAAATTAGTTTAAAAACATAAGTAAGGTGTGAAATGTGTACTAATCATGAAAAGGGCAAAATGCATCCAAATCGCATCTTTTTGGGGGGAAATTAGTGAAATATATTATGCTACTATTTTGTCCAAATTATTATACCATATCAATAGAGTAGTAGATAAATAAATATAAATAAAATAAAAAAGTTGAAGTAAGAAAAGTCTAGCATGTGAGATTGAGAAGTGTGTATTCGTTGTCCTAAAGCAACCATGTCCCTCTTACATGCCGGCTTTTGCGGCTATGAATTTATCCAAGATGAAACCTAGTGCTCTCAATCGTGCTTATTCTATGAGACAAGTTTAGAGTAGGCTCATATCAAACCTTCATCGTGTTGCCCAAGATTCGAATAAAAAATAAATGTAGAGTAGAATATGAAGTAGTCAATGAGAAATATAGAGCGTAAGAAATAATGATTGTAAGTTTATGTGTTACTCAATGATCCAAGGTCCACTTTTTATAGGGTAATTATAATGTTGACTTAATGGGGATAACAATCTATGCACCATCTATGCCTTTTTATCGCATATGTTGAGTTAAGGGTTATTAGCTCTAAACATTCACTTAACCAAGTCCGGCAAAACTGTGAAAACCAAGTGAGTATAAAGATAAGTCAACCCATAGACAAAGTCAGACCCAACTCAAATATATATAAATGTATTAATAAATAAATAGAATAAAATAATATACATTAAAACATTTTGTATTATTGAAAATCCCCCATAAGTTCAAAACTTCATAAAATAAAAAAAATTATACAACAATAAGAAGGGAAACTTTGTAGCATGCAATGTGCGTAGGTGTTTTCCGGACTTCAAGCTATACTCAGTGTTGATAATTCAACATCTGAAGGATCATAGTGAACTAGGTCTTAAACTAAATCCTTTGTGCCAAATTTCAACTAGTCACACCGACATGGCAAAATCATTGTGTAATATTAATATCCAAGTGCAAATGGTCAATCAATTAATAAATACTCAGTAAGTCCGTGGTCGATACACGGGGAATGCAACGATTAAACTTAAGGTTAATGCTTGTTACTTATAAAAATAAAATAAGTGGGAATTTGATGAAAAGGTTTTGGGAAAAGGGGGCAGAATAGCACCCTAAGGTAAAAAAGAAAAGGAAAACCACAAGCGCAAGATAGCTACCTAAGAAGGCTTCATAAACTGCACTATGGGAGCACACAATCGAATTCAAAGTAAATAAATAAAATAAAACAGCATATTAAAGTGCAAAATCAGATTATAAAATGATGTTAAATCAAGACAAAACATATGTTAGGAGTGCCTGTAGCTAGTGAATGCGAAATTAGACCAATTGGTAGATCTGAATTGTGGTTTGAACTTGAATTTCTACTAAAATCCACCCCTTAGGCTCTCCTACCATCGAAATCAATCCCTAAATAAAGCTTACAATAATTCATGTATGATAAAGGCCATAGAGGTCGGCATTTAGCAATAAAGTCCGACAGTGAGACTTTTGACTTTTAAAAGAGTAATTTTGAACCTAGTAATGCTAGTGTCTAATAAAAACAAACTAATTCTTAAAAAAATTAGTAAAAATTAGTACCCCAAATATATTTAATTTCGTATAGGTAAGAACATGATTAAAATAAATCCGACTTAAAACGGGTGGCAAAAGCCAAAACCGGCACTTTTTCGGTACTTAAGGCCTTTTGTACCAAAACAGTGCCAAATTCAACACTTAAATATCTAGCTAAACTAATCGACCGTTCTCAAATTAAGCTTGTTAGTTTTTAAGTACAAAAATCCATGAGTTGGCGGTTCTTAATCTAATGAAATTTTGAGTTATTCTTATGAAAACATGTTGAACGGCGTGCAAAGATAGGGCACCCCTCATAAATTCAGTAGGTGATCTTTAACCAATGGGAAAGACAAGTTAAACATATAATTGGATTGCATTAAGAGGTTAAAAACCTCACATTATTTCATTACAGACCCCTAACTACAAATTTAACTAGCCATAATTGATACAAACTGATAAACATTTAATATTGCCTTTTGTATGCTCATTTTCAGAGTCGTTTGGTGCATTAATTTTTCTAAAACTTCTTATTTTTCTAACTTATCTCGCAAGTAGTCTCGTAGCACTTTTATATTTAACATTGCTTGGAATATCACATTTTGTATTTATTTTTGTGCCTCTAGATCTCAAGAAATGAATTAGACAAGAAAATCTCTATCTAGATCCATGTTTATTGCTTTGTCACGTCCCTCATTTTACTCAATAAGCCAAAGCTTGTTTGAGGAGATAGGTTTGGCTAAGAAAATATTTATATCTCATAGAATGTATTATTTTATTTATAGTGGTTATTTGAGTACGCTAGAGGGTTATGAACCCTTGGACATTAAATAAAGATGGGAGAAGGAGATATTTCTTAGACTTAATTTTATTTTGTTTTTCTCTTTGCTTATATCTTGTAATATTTCTTAGGAAAAGAAATGTAGTTCACTTATATAATTCTTGTCTCTACACTTACTATGGAGTAAATTTATTTTCTAAGGCTAGCGACGAAGTTTGTATGTGAGTTCAATTCTCATGCCATTGTTGGTATTGTTAAATTCTTGTTGAATCCTTCATCTTCTCCATTGAATTAACCAGTCATAAGCTAGTAAGAAAATTTTCATTAGATGATTTGACTTTGTATGTCTTTTATACATAGATCTCAAGCATTTATGAGGAGATGATACAGTTGTGTATTTTTTACTAGCCTATGTCCATTTCTTATATGAATGAGATACTTTTCATTGCCAAGCATGACTAGTCTATGAAAATTCGTGGAAACACCATAAATTTGAGATTCCAATCCTTGAATTCTTTAATTACATGTTGAGTGCTTGTTACAATTCATGTGATTTTGAGACTCAACATTTTCTTAGTTAAATTGTTGCAAAGAAGGATCTTTTAAGTTTATGCCATAAAAAATTTCACTAATCAATTTAAAGATTCAATTTGTATTTATCAAACATGTCTAAATCGGATGATTTAATCTCTAACTAGACCACCCAATCTTAGACAAAGGAAATGTTATGATTTATTGAGCTAAACTCTTTAGTTGGCCATTTTCATAATCAAATCAATTGCCTAGGGGAAACTGACATTGAGTTCTCAAATGCTTAGTTTAAATTTATGCCTTTTTTGTGTATTTCAAGTTTGTATCTTGATGAACATTATATAGGAATGGGTTGCTTCACACCCTTTGTTACTAGATAAGAGGGTTGCTCTCCTCAACTCCTAAACTACCAAACTCACCATCGATATCTCCTCCGGCATCGTCACCGATCACATCTCCGACTATGCCTGCGACTATCCCACTCTCCCCATCAATGACCTCTCATTCGCCGTGTGAATGGCAATGTTGAACAGAGAATTCAAAACCAACCATGTGAATATCACGTGATTTTTATGCTGAGTTGGACAGATGACTGGGCGACTACGTGGACAATTAAATTATTTAATATTTTTAATGAATTGCCATGTAGGATAATGACAATGGAATAAAAACGGTGTTAAGAGCTATAACCAAAATGGAACCAAACAAGAAGTTTGCTGCCTTTTTTACGATAAAAAAGTAGATTGCCCAAAATGAAACCAAGTGACAAGTACAATGTACTAAAGTATAGTTAACTCTATTACTTAAATTGATGTTCTCTCTTTTGTTGTCATGTAAAACACTACAAGGGCGTGCAGCCTCTTGTTAAGACAATGTTTGTTTAGTGTTCAAACATAATATTACATAATTCTATTTTGATTCTTACTGGTTAAATCAAGTGTCTCACATTCAAATAATTCCAAGGGATGGGAAAATTTTTGTTTAGATTTAGGCAAAAAAAAAGTCAAAGCAAAATGCTCATTTTTAATATTCCTCAATCCAACTTTAGAAATTCCGGTGGAAGTTAAGCAAAATCAAGTGTCTTATTTACATAGCTACATTTTAATATAGGTTGCGAAGAAGTTCTAGATCATAAGCTAAAAAGAAGGAGGATATTCTATCACTTATGGGTAGAAAATTAACTTACAGTGCATTTTTGGTTGGTCAAGTATTTGGGGTGAGCCATATTGGGATAGCTTTTTCAAGGTAAACTACATTAAAGGTTAGGATAATGAATTGGATGTACACATAAAAGATGACGGTTTAGCCAACCTCATGGGTTATAAAGGAATGTCTAATCCAGATAAGAGTAGCTAGCAAAAGTCACATGCAGGCAGGGGCGGAGGGGAGTGGAGCCCCACCTGGACTTTTTGAAATTTTTTATAGAGTATAGGGGGTTTTGTGTGTGTGAACACCCCAATCCACGACTCTCGTGCGAATACTAATTTTCTTTAAGCATCCTACATTTAATCATGAATCATCATACATGCAGAAAGACTGATAGGAAAGACTCCAATTTTGGACGCGTTGGGAGTCTAAGATAACCCTTGTTGCCTCTTCGCTTACTAAGATAACCCTTGTGTCAGGTCGCGGGGTGCGGGGCAGCGCCCCGTTAGAAAATTTGGTTTTTTCCGAGCGCTCCTGCGCATTTTTTATGAGCCAGCCGCACCCCCTGTCACACGCCCAACCGTACGGCTACCTGCCAACCGTACGGTTGGCACCTCCTAACCGCACCCCCTAGCCGCACGCCCAACCGTACGGCTACCTGCCAGCCGTACGGCTGGCACACCCCTGTCGCACGCCCCAGCCGCACCCCATGCGGCTACCCCTGCGGTTGGCCTCTTTTGGAGCATTTTTGGCGCAAATGTTGCTATAAATATGACCCTTGGGATCCCATTTTGGGATCATCAACATTGAATAGTATTTTTGGTAAGTAGGAGTTTTGTCAAAGTCTCTAGAAAGTCATTTTTAGAGAAATTCTGAGAGAGAAGGCTAGTGAGAGAAAGCTTTAGAGAGAGAAAGCTCTAGAGAGAGAAAGCTCTAGAGAGAGAAGAAAGTCAACGCAAAGTCCTCCTATCTTCTTCAAGCGCAGCAGGTATAACTTTCTACCAAATCCTTAATTTCAGTACTGCATTTAATTTCAATTTTAATACAGAAAATTAGATAACTTGCAAAGAAGTTCATTGCTTTCAAAACAAATCCTTTCTAAGTTTTACAAGAAATCTAAAACCTATTTTGACACATTTTCAAAACAAACAAAAATACAAAAACAGTTTCCAAAAGAATGGAACTACGAGACTCTGATTTCATTCTATGAATGAATACGTAGGCGCTCGCAAAGCTCGAGTCTGATTTCAAAATATTGTTTTAAACTAAATTTATCCAGAAAGGACTATTCTAAAAACCATTCGAACTACTTGCAAGATATCTAAAATAGGAATTAGATACATGATCCATTAAGAGACCGAAAGGGAGAATTGGGTGCCTAACACCTTCCCAATTCGTAACGTAGTCCCCGAACCCTAGCAAAGTAAATTTTCAAAATAATTCTCTGGTTTCAAACGTATGAAGGATAATTCATTTTCGAATTGTCCTTCGTACGATCTTTTGTTTGTTTTCTCGTAAAACAAACTGGCGACTCTACAAAACACGTTTTCAAATGAAACCGAGAACGAGGACTCTTTTCTTCTCTCGGGGTGAGGGTCCGGATTCTCACAGTGTGAGAAGGGAAAGATTAGGGGTCATTGTGCAATTTGGGAGGAGGGTGTTTTGTGCGATTAAGATTATAAGTTTAGGGGGGTAGGTGTTGTAATATAGGCTAAAGAAGCAAGGTTTGCCCAGTTTTTTTGCTGTGCATAATTCTTTGGCGGGGTTTTTTGTGTAAGTAGTTATATAATTTTAGAGTGCATAGGTGTAATATATATTAGGTTATATAAGTTAAACCACGGAAAGGAAACTTGTAGCTGTTTTCTCCCCTTTTCTTTTTCAGTCTTCATTGCCGTTCGGTTTTTTTTTTGGAACACAGTCTCCATTTTATTTTGGCAGTAGCAACCAAGACAATAATTCCTCTTTCCATATTTATTCTTTATTTGTTTAAGTATTTTAAGTAAGATTTCTTTTTTTTTAATCTTATACATTTTGTTTTAAAATTTTGAATATTAAGAATTATGTGTTTTAATGTTTAATTTTCTTCTTAGATTGTTAAATTTTGATATTAAATTTGATTGTTGAGGTTAATTTGCTTATTATATTGTTATTTGATAAATTAATATTTAGATTAATATATGTGATTGTTGGTTATAGTAGGTTGAATATTGAGTTAATAAAAATATTTCAAAATAGGTAATTAATTTTAGTATATCATTTTTAACTTTTCCAAAATATCAAAATATAATGGAGAAGTATTTTAGTAAAAATTTAACCTAGAAACATAATTATTGAATTAGATTTAGCTTAAAATTTTTTTTGGCCCCACCTGAAAATTTTTCCTGGCTCCGCCATTACATGCAGGGGACAACACTATGAATGTTATGGCAGAAGTAACTTTTACAAGTTTCAAAGAACATTGAAACTTAAATTTTTTGTATTTTTTTAAGATTGAAAAATAAACTATTGTATATATAATGTGTAATACCCTATAATTATCTTGTTAAATTAAGTTTTGTTTTAAGCGTGTTTAAGTGAAAATTGAGGTTAAAAGACAAAAATTAGTGTGGTTGCAGGCGGTATGATCGATCATGGCTTATTTAAACAAATTAGATCAAAATCCTTAGGCCCATCTCCATTATAAATGAAAAACTGTCCGGCTGAATATAAGATATTTTCATTTAACAGCTGACAACTATTTGGCTACCACACCTAGTGGACCAATATGTGTAAACTCAATGATGACCAATTAATCCTGGTTGAAAATGAAGAGACGAACTTAACGAGTTGAAAACCCAAGGGCATCCAACTCCCTCTGCCCAGTCGGTTCGTTTGGATGGCTCTTCAGCTATTGTAGCTGCTAATTTTGTGTTGCAAAAGAGAGCAGAGAAACCTGTTGTTTCTAAGTTTAGCAGTTGTGAGAATCCGCAAATGCGACCCCCCGGGTCTCGTCCCCGTTTCGGTTTGGGCGTCTGAAACGTCGGAACGGATTCCGTCGTTCCATTTGCAAGGAGTGTTTCTCTCTTGATTCATATCAAGTGTCCCTATGTTCTATTTCTAGATGCAAAGGGATTTGTTCAGAGTCGCCAGTACGTTTTACGAGAAAACGGACAAAATAGTCGTGTAAGAGGAAAGGCTACAGATAAGCCTTTCTTTACACGTTTGTCTACGAAACCAGGATTCTATAGGGTTCGGAAACTATATTACGGTTTGGGAAGGTGTTAAGCACCCATTCCGCCCTTTCGGTCTCTAGTGGTCTTATGTGTTTATTTTATGTTGAAGAACTTGGATGCTTTTACCGATAGCCTACTACTTTCTAAATGAAAACCCTGACTCTTGGTAAAAAAGGGCAAGGGATAGAAAACTTTGTGTTCCAAGATCCGATATTTCGTTTTGAGAAATATAAATACAAGTGACAAAAGTGGTTTTCTTTAGAAATGGAGTTTCCCGTATTATTTCTCGGATAATGACAGTTTTCTCGGGTTTTGACTATTTTCGTAAAAAAAAGTCCGGATCTATATAATGGAACTAATTTAATATGGAATTGGAACTCTTGAGAGGAGTTGTACCGGACATATCGCAATCTATGAAACATATGGGATATGTCGGGTTTTTAATTCCTAAGTAAGTTTTACCGGTCCGGGTTTGAAAACAGAATTTTATCCGGATGGTAATGTATTTACTCTTCTGGTTTTACAAATGGTTTTATCAGGGTCTCTTGTTTTGAAAATGATAGACTATTTGTAACTTGGCAATAAGTTTATTCAAATAAAACGTGGACAAAACGACGGAAATAAAACAAGTGTACAGATATTTTAATGTTAAATACTAGAAGAGACTTTCTTTACCTTCCCGACGAGAATAATAATAATAAGAAAGAAAATATAGTCCGGCGGAGAGATTTCCGGCGATAATAATCTTTTCCTTCTTCAGATATTTCCGAGAATTCGATTCCAGAGACGGGACACGTTGAGTGTCGGGAATAGATCCGATAATTCTTCAGAGATAAGACGATAATATAGAATACTTGATAATGAAATCAGTCTAAAACTCAGAATTTCTAGATCCAAGTTGCTGCCCCTGAACCCTTGGGGGTGTTGGCCTATTTATACTGCTCGGGGAAGATTGTCGCGCGACATTTCCCCAAAAAAGGCAAGTGTCGCGCGACATATCTGTTTGTCGCGCGACATTCCTGTATGTCGTGCGACAAACGGCTGAAGTGATGGGTCCTGACACTGTGATGTGTCAGAAAGTGGTTGGTCGGGCGCAAGGAGGGATTGTCGTGCGACATAGTGGGATTGTCGCGCGACATGCCAGTGATTGTCGCGCGACAATGTGATATGTCGTGCGACAATCCTTCATAAAAATAGGTTTGTCGCACAACAACCCCCCCCCCCGGGGTAGTTTCGGGTGCTCGGGTGGGTCCCGGACTCCAAAAATAGTAGTTCTCGTAGGTCGTTAGGGCTCTTGCGGGGGTCACGGATCGGGGTGTCTACAGCAGTGGGTCCCACAAGCAGTTAGATTTAGATGTGGATCCCATAAGCAAGGATAGTTCTGGTACAGTAAATAACGATGCTTCAACAGATCATAATATGGTTGAAGGTTTTGATCAACCTCCGAATCAACCTGCTATAGTTGAAATACATGGACGAGAACAAGTTCAGGCGAGTGATGCAAAAGTTCAAGGTGATGGTTCTACATTGCCTAGTGCTGATGATGGGGCAAAGAGGATAATGTTCGTAAACGTCATGTTGGGGAATTGAGTGCTAATAAATCGGTCCCACTGAAGAAAAAGAAGAAGAGAGAGAGAGTTGGTGGGTTTTGATAATAAGCAGACTAGTGCATCAATGGTTAATATAGTAGCAAGAAAACCAGTCCAAGTGTCAGAGAATATTTGATGTATCTTGTGTAGATTTTGTGTATATTTGTGTGAGATCTTTTCCATCGAAAATCCCGATTTTGTGTATATTTGTGTGAGATCTTTTCCACCGAAAATCCCGACAAATCTGGTTGATTGATTCCCATTTCTACATTTTCTCTAACCCATTATACTATAAATTAGACCATCTATTGTTGAACAAAAGATGTCAATCGAATAATAATACATCAATTATATACAATACTCTTTCATCTCTTTTTAGTTTTCTACATGGTATCATAGCGAGATTAGCCCTTGTTACCTCAATCTTACCGCCGCTAGTGAAGTCTTCAATCTCACCGTCGCTGGCGAGCTCAACCTCACCGCTGATCCCCTCACCAGGTCTCAATGTCGTCGTCGCCAGTGACTTTCTATGCTCTCTGTTTCTCCAATCGCCGCCTCTTAGCCTCATCCTCCTCAACTCTATCGCCGCCTCCTCACGATCTCCCTGTCTCCTTCCACCAACCACCGCTGCCTCGCCACTCCGCCGGTTGAAATAACAGGGGATAGAGCGAAAGAGAGAAAGGGGGTATTTATTTGTTTTATTTTATTTTATTTTTTTTGGTGCAAGTTCGACTCGATGGCATTTTGTTGAGTTAGATCTGTAAGGAATTTTCTTGAAAGAGAAAGAGAGATAAGAATTCTAGTGAGAGAGAGATATATAAAAAAATCAATCAATCGCCACGTACAGTGCCACTTACTACCACATCACCCTCTCCACAATAATCTATACCATCTTCCAAAAAAAAACAAAAAACAAAAATCAATCAATCAATTTTGATTTTTCTAAATCGACCCTCACTTTCTTATTTTCAAATCCACCCTGACTTTTCAGATATTTTCAAATTAGCCCAAACTTTATATTATTCTCAACATCCACTTCAATTTTTTATTCTTTTCAAAATTAACCACGAACTTTTCGTAAAATATCATGGACCGTTCAGAAATTTCTCGGCCCATCTCCATTACTTTTAATGGACCGAACTATATTCATTGGGCTCAAGTAATGACCAGTTTTCTTCAGGCTCGTCACGTTTGGCGAATTGTTATGGGAGAAGTCAAGGCCTCTATCCAAAAAGAAGGTGAATCTGACAAAAAATTTGCAGATCGACGAGACGAATGGATCGGAAAGAATGGTGATATCATCACTTGGTGTCGTAATACCTCAATTCATACCATCAGTAAAAAATTCAGGTGATTTTCTACCAGAAAGGAGGTCTGGGACTTTCTACAAACTCGGTACACCATTAAAGATCTTGCTCATCAATATCAACTTCTAACTGTTCTTCACTCCAAGAGGCAATAATCTGATCAATCCATTGATGATTTTTTATCCAAAATGCAAGCCTCATGGGATATGTTAGCTCTTTCCAAACCTATATGGTTATGTTCAGATGATGCTGCCAAATTTGATATGTACAAGACTCAACAACAAGTGATGACACTTCTCATAGGTCTTCATGATCGCTTTGAGCCTGTCCGGGCTTCACTCTTACATCGCTATCCTCTCCCAACCTTTGATGATGTCGTCATTGCACTTCATTTCGAAGAAACACGACTTGGTCCAAAGTCTAAGAATTTTGATGCAGTTCTTACCGTCACTTACCCCAAATCTGAAAAGCCATCAAATGATAAATCTAAGAAATCATCAAACAAGTTTGCATATTGCCATGAGACTACTCATACGCTGCTCTACTATCCCAAACGAGTCTGCAAGTACTGTCACAAGCGCGGCCCAAAACATTATGGTTCTGATTGCTACAAGAATCCTGCCAGATACGACAATAGCAAGCTCATCACTACTGCTGCCACTGAACAACTATCCAACCAACTCTCATCTGTCAGTAACAATGATATTACTGATCTTTTAAAACAACTTTTATCTGGACCATCCTCTGCAATGTCTACCACCTCAGGTACCCCTTAGTATTTTGATTCCGGCTGTTATAATCACATGACTTCCGACTCTACACTCTTTCTCTCTAAATCTCCAACCACACACACATCTCCAATTAAGACTGCTGATGGATCTCAATTGAATGTCACTCACATCGAACTAGTACATCCCACTTATCCCTTCCCTTTACTTTTCATATACCTAAATTGACAATTAATCTTATATTTGTTGGTCAATTATGTGATCTTGGATTAAATGTTGTCTTCTTCTCATCTGGTTGTCATGTATAGGATCCACATACGAGGCACGTTATTAGGATAGGCCATAAAGTTGGTCGTTCATTTGAGCTAGTTCATCTTCGCACCCCACCAAATATACCTACTAAAACCCTACTATTGTTCCAGCTCTCTCCACCTCTCCTTTGAAACTTTGGCATTCTCGGTTAGGTCATGTATCTGTTGATAAGCATAGATCTCTTATTTTCATGGGTCGATTAGGAAATGTTCGATTAGAAAATATTTCATGTTTGTCATGTCAACTTGGAAAACAACCCGCATTATCTTTTAATACAAGTGATTCTATTTCTTCTGCACCTTTTTATCTTATTCATTCTGATGTTTGGGTACCTTCTCCTCATAACACTATAGGAGGATTCAAATACTTTGTTATTTTCATAGACGATTATACCCGGTTTATCTGGATATATCTCATGAAAAATCGTTCTGAATTGCCTCAAATATATTATAACTTTGCACAAATGATTCAAACCCAATTTTCCAAACCAATCAAGATACTTCGTGCTAATAATGTATGGAATACAAAGAAACCAAATTCCTCCATTTTTTGCATCAACAAGGAACTGTTTCTCAATATTAATGTCCAGATACATCTCAACAAAATAGTCGTGCTGAACGCAAACATCGTCACATTTTGGATACTGTTCGAACCCTTCTCATATCTAGTGGATTGTCCTAAACGTTTCTAGGGTGAAGCAGCTCTTACTACTATTTATTCCATATATCGACATCCTATTCCTGCCTTCCAAAATCAATCACCATACGAAAGACTTTACGGTAACCCCCTAATTATAATCTTTTAAAAGTTTTTGGGTGTATCTGTTTTGTATTACTTTAGCCTCATGAACATTCCAAACTCGAATCTCGTTCCCACATCTTCTGCTTCTTAGGGTATAGCATAGAACATAAAAGATACCAATGTTAGGACCCCATCTCAAAAAGACTTCGTGTGTCTAGACATATCATATTTCAGGAATACAAAATGTTCTCCTCAGTTTCCAAATTCCAAGTCCGCACTAATACTCCTCTTCCATTTCTTACTAACCCTTCTGCTACATCATATTCCCCTACTTCACCTGTTTCATCTCCAACAGAAGCTTATGAGCCCAACATTGAAGCCAATAAATCTAATGAACCCCTCTTCATACCATCCAATCCTTCTACTGCTGCTCAATTAAGTGATCCTATACCAGCAATGGACTATTTTGATAACGCTGAATCGCCTAATGATCTTGTCAACTTGTCCAATCTCCGTCTCCATTCTACTAGGGTAAGGCAGTTACCTCATAATCTTCGTGATTATCATTGTTATTCCACTCTATTTTTCCATCATGAACCATCTTCATATAAAGAAGCAAGTACCAATCCATTGTGGTAGCAAGCTATGTCTAAAGAATTGCAGGCCTTAGAAAAAGCTCAAACTTAGGAATTAGTCACTCTTCCTCCAGGAAAGACCGCAGTTGGCTCCAAATGGGTTTGCAAAATTAAAACCAAATCAGATGGATCTATTGATCGATATAAAGCCTGCCTTGTAGCAAAAGGTTTTAATCAAGAATATGGCATTGAGTACGATGAAACATTTGCTCCCATTGCTCGATTAACCTCTGTCAGGAGCTTTCTTCCCACTGCAACTATCAAAAAATGGGACTTATTTCAAATGGATATGAAAAATGCATTTCTTGATGGTGATCTTTGTGAAGAAGATTGCATGAAACCACCTCCAGGGGTTCCACGCTCTACATCACAAGTTTCCAAATTGCGTCGAGCCTTATATGGTCTTAAGCACACTCCTCGCGCCTGGTTTGAAAAATTTAGCTTCATCATTCGACAATTGGATTTTATTTCTAGCACTCATGATTACGGGATTTTCATCTGAAAATCAGATAACGGTATTACACTTCTCATTCTTTATGTGAATGATATGATTATTACTAGGAATGATGTTTCTGGCATTTATGAACTTAAACGATCTCTCAGCCACCATTTTGAAATAAAGGACCTTGGTTCTCTAAACTATTTCTTAGGTTTTGAAGTCCTCTTTGACTCTGCTGGATATTATCTCTTTCAAGCTAAGTATGCTTCTGACATTCTCACTTGTGTCGGTCTTACCGATTGTAAAACTACTTCAACACCACTGGAAATGAATCTATGGCTTACACCTCTTAATGGTACTCTTCTAAATGATGCCACTTTGTATCGAAAAATAGTTGGTAGTCTAGTTTACCTGACCGTCACTCAACCAGATATTGCACATGCTGTTCACATCATTAGTCAATTCATGTCCGCACCATGTTCTAGACATTATGCAGTTGTTCTTCGCATTCTTCACTATGTCAAAGGGACCATGTTCCATAGTCTGCACTTCCCTTTTACATCATCTTTGGAGTTGCGTGCTTACTCTGATTCTAACTGGGTAGGAAATCCAACTGATCGACTATCAACCACCGGGTACTTCATTTTCTTAGGAGACTCCCTCATATCCTAGTGTAGCAAGAAATAATCCCTTGTCTCTTGCTCTAGTACAGAAGCAGAATATCGTACTCTTGCTGACACTATTCAGGAAATCATCTGGCTACGCTGGCTACTGTTAGACATGAGAGTTCCTCAACATCTCCCAACTACAATTGGTTGTGATAATCGAAGTGCTATTCAAATTGCTCATAATGATGTTTTTCATGAATGAACAAAGCATATTGAGCTTGACTGCCATTTTGCTCGTCAACATTTAGCTAGCAACTCTATTTGCCTTTTGTTTATATTTTTTGAAGAACAACCTGCCGATCTATTCACCAAAACCCATCCACTTCGCCGTTTTCAAGATCTTTTGTCCAAACTTAAGTTGGTTCCTCATCTACCACCTTAAGTTTGCGGGGCTGTGTCAAAGGATATTGGATGTATCTTGTGTAAATTTTGTGTATATTTGTGTGAAATCTTTTCTACCGAAAATCCCGACAA